>BPLS01031743.1:49608-82383 GCA_019656275.1 Rhododendron kiyosumense | reverse complement strand
GTGCCTTGGCGGGGCAACTAGTGGTTGCAGCCATGTGTACCCTCGTGCGTTTCTTAGTAATTTCCTAAGCCTGTTATGATTTCTGCTTTGTCCAGTTGGGGAGTTGAATGGTTTCTGTTCTGTTTTGTGCTGTTCTGGTTCTGTTCTTGTTCTGGTTCTGGTTCTGTTATGGTTCTGCAGTTTTGGTTCTGCAGTTTTGTTGCTCATCTGTCCAGTAGGCTAACTGTGTCTGTGAAGGGCTGTGTAGGGCTATGATGAAAAAATTAATTTGTAAACAAAGTCGTGCCTTGGCGGGGCAACTAGTGGTTGCAGCCATGTGTACCCTCGTGCGTTTCTTAGTAATTTCCTGAGCCTGTTATGATTTCTGCTTTGTCCAGTTAGGGAGTTGAATGGTTTCTGTTCTGTTTTGTTCTGTTCTGGTTCTGTTATTGTTCTATTATGGTTCTGCAGTTTTGGTTCTGCAGTTTTGATATGTTATGGTTCTGCAGTTTTGTTGCTCATCTGTCCAGTAGGCTAACTGTGTCTGTGAAGGGCTGTGTAGGGCTATGATGAAAAAATTAATTTGTAAACAAAGTCGTGCCTTGGCGGGGCAACTTTTGATTGCAGCCATGCTTATCCTCGTGCGTTTCGTAGTACTTTTCTGAGCCCACTAAAATGGTTAGACAGACATGGTTTGTGCACTTTTCTGGGTTAGGGGTGGCTGTGGGGGATTTGGAGGTGTGTGGGCAGTGTAGTTTTGTGGAGAGTGTGTGTGTGTATGTCCAAGCTCTATTGGTGGCTGTTTTCACCAGTTTTGGTGCCTGTTTTGTGCAGTTTTTTGGTGACTTATGTGTAGTATTGGCTGGATGTTCCAAATTTTTCGTTTACTTCATTTGTTCTGTGTCGAACTTGCACCAATGCGCTGCTGTGCCATTACAGTTTCTGGACTGTTTTCCCATTTGTGAGTAATTGCTGCTGCTGCTGTTTTGAGGCTGCTCCTGTTTTGTATAGTGGCTATGATGAAATTTTTCTGAGCCAAATGTCATAAATGGTGGTGTTTTAGAATGGTGTGGGGTCTGTGTATTTAGGGGAGGAGCAGGTGTGGCTTGTGTTATGGTGGAGTTTTGCCATGGTGTGTTCAAGCTGTGTCCTAACCGTGTCCTAAGTGTGTCCTACTTCTGGTGTGTTTTGGCATGGGTTTGGAGGCTGTTTTGGACTATTTTTTGTGGTAATGTTGCAGGCTGTTTTTTGGTGGTTTATGGCCATGTTTGGATCCTGTTTTCTGGCCTTCTTTTTGGCATACTTTACCGCTGTTTTGTGCCATGTTTTGAGATAGATTCGCTGCAGGTTTTCGGCTTTTTCTTCTTATACTAAGGCAATGATGATATAAAAGGGACATTTGAAGGCATGTCACTTTATCTTGGCGGGATAAGTTATGAGGGTCAACGGTTCAATCACCGTTCGGCAACATAACTTGTAGCTAAGTTGTGTACTATATGCCGGTAAAATATATCTGAGCCAAATAGAATTTCTAACCATACTATTAATATTGTTTCACATTTTAAATATCCTAATTGTTTTATCCAAATAGATTTTCGATGGGAAGTCAAGATAACGATAAGTTTTGGGTGGTTTTCGTTGGCCATAAACCGGGAATATATACAAGTTGGGCAGCCGCGGAATTGCAAGTTAATGGATACGCGGGGAACTTGAAGAAAAAGTATAACACATTAGACGAAGCAGAAGAAGCATTGTTAGCATTTCATGAGGAAAGATACCGGCTCATTCAAGACATGCAGTTGGCTCAAACCCAACATCAATCAAGTGACGGTGCTTCGACATCCACGAGTGCTTTGGAAGTTCAACATCAAACTAGTCTAACAATTTACTTTGTTGTAGCTTTTTTATTAGGTTTCGTATGTTATATTTTATTGGCACATCTCTGGTTCAGAATGAAGTTGTAAGTTCTATTTCACAAATTCGGACGAATTAGGTTGGGAAAGACTGTTTAAGTTGTAAGAATTTCGTAAATTGTATGTTTTTGGTTAATAATTACGTGATTGTATATTCGTTCGATTATTCGGTTCAAAAGTAACGTATGGCTATGATGAAATATTTGTTGGTTCGAAAATTCACTTCATTTCAAAACATGATACAATACAAACCATACAATAGAAATGCACTCTCACACACATACATCAAACAAATTAGGAAGCCATGAATAGGCAAATCCATTTATTTGACAACTACAAATTAATTCTTCGAACACATGCCTTCAACTTCGACCTTCTAGTTTCCCGGACGATAAAAAATATGGCAAAATCGATTGAAATTGGGAACTTGCTTGTCTTGATAAAGTCTCACATGTGGCCGATCCTACATCAAGTAAGAGAAAACATTTTAGAAATTTTTTTAAACAAGACTTCATATAAAATGAAATTTACTGAAAAAGACTTTATATAATTATTACTTACTCGGATTAATTCAGTCCAAACTTCATATTCTGCCACAACTTTGTTTTCATTTGAATCCCACTGAAACCCAGGAAGGCTAAGCATTTCGGTTATGTAGAAATAATCTCGTTTCCAATACTTCATCTTCCCCAGGATATCATCTCGTTCAATACCTGTTTGGGGGAAAGAAGCTTGCATTTGATTATGAAGATATTCCAAATTGTCAGGATGCAACTGAACCGCCTGGCCATGCCAAATTCCTTGATCAACAAGGGTTGTAACGTTTGTGAGTAACGTTTCTTCCTCCGCCTCCGTCCAAATTCGGCGTGCCATCAATATGATTGACCAACGAAAGGATAAACTATTTTTTTGAATGAATATGAGATGTCAAAAGAGAAGAGACATGGGAACAATTTATAAGGAATATAAATTGACCAAACCTAATTAGTTAGGCACATTTTCACCAACAAAATATGTTGCCCACATGGGAATTCACCTAACAAAATTGTTAGACTCATTTTCAACTACCAAACATTAGTATTTTTCCAAAAAAAAAAAAAACAGAATTTTATATACATTAAAAACGATTTTTACCAAATTAAAACTGAAATGTTATTTTTTTTCATATCATTAAATTAGTACATTTGTTAGTAAAGTTAAATATTAGGCTCAAAAGTGTGAAAGATTAATTATATTTGTAATTATATATATAACGTAAATGTATTTAAGTTTGGGACTGCACAAGGGCAAAATGGTCATTTGACAGCTTTTTATATCATCCACCTTTCGTTATACCCCCTATTAATCCTTCATCCAAATAAAGTATTATTTAATCCCCCCTCTCTAATACCTCATCCAAACAACCTACTATTTAATACCCCCTCTATAAACATCACATCAACGTGGGCCATCCCTTATTAACCAATACCCACTACTATCCAATCTCCCCTTCTTACATAACACCTCCAAATCTAATCCCGCATCCAAACGCACCCTAAGGTGACTGAGGAAACACAAGCCCTGCTTGAGGAGTCAAAATTACTTTCAGGACTGCTTTGTTTTTTGGGTGGTAAAAATGGATATGTAGGCTTGAACGACGGTAACCGTTACATAAAAACAGAGAGAAATATGATTCAAGTGTTTGTCTTGTCCTAAATCCTAATGCACATGAACATTCTAGTATGCTACAATATAGGAGTCAAGATACGTCACAAGATCTCTAATGTGATGCAAAATGGGACTTACCATAGTTCTATTTGACGATCTGAGCCATTTATTTTATTGGTCTTGATGTGCTTATCCTTCATCCAAAAAATTGGCAAAAGCTTAATCGAATCGTATTTGATAGAAGAGAAATGGACGATCATAATATTACTATCAATTTCTTTTATGATAAATATTTCTTTGGCATGGAAACTAATGTCCGATCAACTTGAGTTTTCGCATGGACAATAAATAAATCAACACTTACAAAGTAAACTACTCAAATTGCCAAATGGAGCCGTGGTAAATCTCATTTTGCGTCACATGGAGTAGCACACGAGTGTTCATTCCTTAAAATATTAGTTCGAATTCATCATGAATGCATTATCTTTGCAGCCTAAAGGTGGTGTGTTGTATTGATACATCCATGTTTGTTTTGGCACTAATGTAGTGTGGCAAGTTAAATTTGGATTGTTGATGCATAAGTTTTAGGGCCCAAATGAGAAGCCAACAAGCCGGCCCATTAAGTTTTATATAAGCCCATAAGCCAACAAGCGTTCTTTTGCAGTCTTTGATTCTGTGATGCATGACTTCATGGTGCCATCTTGTCGTGCAAACCCAAATTCTATTCTGATTTTTGCCTTCTTCTTGCATGACTTCATCCAATCTTCCCATTTTTGCTGATTTTTAGAAAATGGAAAGATTGAAACTAGCACCTTCACATATCGGATTGAGTTGATTTTTCACGTTGTTCACTCGATTTTTTTTTTTTGTAAAATTATTAAACGGCTCAAATTTTACGAAAATCCGAAATGGACCCTGCATGACTGTTGGTACGAGGACCGTCGGTCCTTTTAGTTTTTATGTTATTTCTTACTCGAATAATTAATACTCCTCTCAAAATGAAGTAGAGACTGCGGGCGTTAATAGCCCAAAAATTTTAGAATGGTGGGCACGTGACAAAACCCATCCCCCCCCCCCCCCCCCCTCTGCATAATGCTTGGGAAAAACCACTAGACAATCATTGATAGCAACATCATATTGTGGCTTTTCATCCAAAATCTCGAAAACATTCTCGCCAACTTTTACGTGTGGCTTCTCTTTTTGACTGGTCGCAATGGCCACTGAGACCTGATCCTCCACCTTTCTCTCTCTTTCACAAAAGATCATGAAGCCTTGGATCCCTCAACCATATCACTGATACTATGAACCCATAGAATCTAAGAATAGATTCACCAAATATATGAGAGTGTTCCGGGGGAATCTTGAATGAAAAATTGGAGTGTATTGAATCAAATACTCGTAGTTATCTGATTGAGCTCACCCGTTTGTTGAAAAAATATTTTAAGATTAATGAACGATTCAAATTCTTCGTGTAAGATTAACATCCATTCTTTGATTGTTAGGAGGCTTCAGATCCGAGAAACCACTTACTTTGATGGCCAAAAACAAAGAACGCTTCTACTAGAAAGAAGAAAGCTTTAAGTAGCTTGATGGTGACCATATTTAAAAGAGGCAAATTTTAACTTTCTTTTTCTAATTAAAGACTGCAAAAGGTTCAAGCTGTGGAAACTTTGTCTCCATGCCAATCCTTTTTGCAAATGTGCCACCATCTCTAAAGGTTCAGGTCTAGTTTTGAAGGTACTCCCATATTATTGTACTTCGCAACCCTGTACTTTACATTTCATCTCACTTCACCCACTTCGCTTCAAAATGATACAACCAAATGCAATGGGAGAACGAGTGTAAATTACGTTTCAGGTTTTAAAATTTCAACTTTTTGTTTTTAACCTTTCTTGATAGCATTATTACTTGTAACCGTTGTATTCAGGTTAATCATTATGATCCTAAAAATTTCAAGGAACTTTTTTTTTGTCAATCGATAGTTTTTTTTTTTTTCCGATATATAGGTTAACTTAAAAGTCACAATTATGAAGAAGCTAGCAATGATGAAGATCAAATGTACTAGGTTATAGGTTGTAAGAGGAGCAATTAAGAAAGCTAGAGGGAATAGGGGAGGCTAGGGACAACGAGGCATGTCAGAAAAGCCCAACAGTGTTTGGTGGTGGGCTTGCAAGCAAGGTGTAGAGGAAAAGGAATAACGGCTTCATTATCTAAAGCGGGTGAATAATTGTGCAGAATCATTTGATACGCTTAAGTGAAATATGAAGTGCATGTCATGTGACGAGTTTCTCGCATTTTTTTTGAATTAAAACAAACCAAGTATTATAATTAGGTGCAATGTGAAGGGATGGTTTGCTGCGATTGATGGGGTTGTTATTCGGTTGTTAAACTCGTTGGGTGTGCTAGCCTAGGTTTTACTTGGTTTTGATGGCCAGAAGTTGTTTGCTTGGTGCTGTTTTCTTAGTGTCGTTTCCTATTTTTCATTGTCTGGGCTAAGCGGCTGGTTTATTTTTTTCTTTGGTGTAGTTGTGTTTGTGGTGTTTCTTCTCTTTGTTGATTTCTTCCCAATGTTTTTATTTGGGTCTCGTTGCTCTTGCCTGCCCTTGCCCCTTTTATCTCTGTATCATTTTCAAAAATTAATAAAACTTCTTTTGCCAAACAAAAACGTGAAGGGGTGGAAAGCGTAATTTACACAACTAGCTAGGTGTGTAGTGGAGGCTTGTCTTGAACAAGACAAAGCCTTGCAATGAAAGCAAAAAGTGGCATTGCCTTTCAAAAGTTGGTACAGAAACAAATAAACTTTAGCCCATTAATATACCCTAGAAAGACTACATCTAGTGACTCTTTTCATTTTTTTCACTTTTTCTTTTATTATCTTTTGCTTTTCATCCTCTTTTTCCCACTTGTAATGATTTCTAGATCATGTTCTGATATCAAATCTCAGAACGGCTACTTGGTGAATTATTATGGTTTAATCAGTGAACTTTTTGGGCTATTGAGACGACTGGCTAATCATTGTTGGGCTTAGAGTGTTTTCGTGGATTTAGTTATACAATGTCACTCTATGCGATCGCTCTAAAAATAAATTTGTGAGTGCGATATTAAATGTCATAAAAGACTTAATTGAAACTCTTTCTAACACCAATTAATTTTAGAAGAGATAATGGAAAAACGATCAGACAAATGAATAAAACAAACGCAAAGGGAAAAAATTGAATGTAATAGCAAGAAAGTTTAAGAGAGGTTTCTGCAAATTAATTCAATAACATGCTATGCATTTTCTAAAATGAAAATTCACACTTAAATTAGTGTTCCGACCTCGGAGCCTAAAAATCGTGACTGGTTTGTGCGTCTGTATCACCATATAGACTTTTAAGTTGCCCTCGCTAATGTAAACGCAATATATATATTTGAAAAAAAGTAGCCAACAAAGCTTTATTACAACAAAACAGTAATAGATACGAGGTGCAATTATTAAAACCATTCCAGTTGCCAGAATAGTGATTTTATTATTTACCTTCTTAACTGAATGATTGGCTTGGGTATCTTCTTGTTGGCGTGACACACGTGAGTAGGGTTGTAAATGAACTGAGTAGCTTGCGAGCTCGGCTCGGCTCGTTAAGACTTGGCTTGACTCGACTCGTTTACTAAATGAGCCGAGCTTGAGCTTGACTATTCGGCTCGTTTACTAAACGAGCCGAGTGGAGCTCAGCTCGTTCGACAAAAGTTCGGCTCGTTAAAGGAGGCTCGACTCGATTAAAGAGACTTGTTTAGTAAATGACTAAGCTTGGCTCATTAAGGGCTCGGCTCGTTGGCTCGAGCTCAAGTTTTTGGCTCGTTAAGCAAACGAGCCGAGCTCAAGCTCGCCAAAACTCGGCTCGGCTCGGCTCATTTACACCCCTACTGACATGAGACTGCTGGTCAAATTTGACTAGGCATAAAAGATTTACTACTTTTTTTGGGCAAGGTTGAGCAAAATTATTGCAACAGCTATAAACTCAACTAGTGAGTTAATTTATTAATAAATTAAAAGATTTATAAGAAAATAGAGTATAGAAATTATTTCTTGTTTCATTTTTTATTTAAGTATAATATAATAAGATGGTCAAAATTGGATTAATGTGCCAGTCAAAAATCGAACATTCTCACCTTTAACCAGTTTGATCATGTTACCACTTGATCCGCAAAGTGGGCCCGTTACTTTTGGGTTTTATTTTCGGTTAGGACAATTTTTTTTTAATTTTTATTGGGAGGGAGATGCTGACGTGGCATGTGTATATTTCTTGTCGCATAATAGGAGTAAAAGGAGAGTTGTGATAAAAGTTCACAAAGGGAATTCATTTGATGTATACACCAAATGTATATCACATGATCACACCATGTGAGACTCACTAGGGGTCCCATTGACCAAAACATTTATTTAAAATATTTTCTTAAAGATTCCTGTAAGGAATCAGAGAAAATTCAAAATCGGGGGCATTGATGGCGTTTTCAAAATGTGAAGAGATGTCCACGACTGTTGCTTAAATGCCAGAATTGGAGAAATTAGTTGGTACCCCTAAAACCTTGCCACATGGCGCCCCAGACTTTGTTTCCGCGACATATTAATGTAGAGAATAGAGCTTTGTCTCATTGCAAGTGGTGGCTATGATGCACCAACACTCCTAGTGGTAGCCGTATAAGTATTAGACACTTCGAAGACACGCAGCACGTCGAGATCATGGATGGAGACATAGTAGGGTGGTTTTTTATATTCTTAAAACCTTTTCATAGATGAAATATTTATAAATTCAAAAGCATTGGGTCCAATGTGCAACATGTAAAAGATATGTATATGTGAATAGACATTCATCATTGGTCAATAATTCATCAGATAGGAGTTCTAACCTAAATATTTTGTTGTTACAATTTACGTTTACACAACTAAAAAAACTTTTTTTAAAAATTATCGTGTCCCCTATCATGTTTGTGCCCATTTTTTGAGAGTTGTCGTGTCTCGTAGGTATCCGTGCTACATTCGTGGTTGGAAAAGGAGCAGCTTCAAATACCAGATGTTGTCTATGATGTTTATTTTCCCTGAAATAAAAAGATCACAAAACGTCATATACTCTCCAATTAGTCTTCTTTGCATATATAAATATAAACAAAATTATCATTAATTAGCTTGTACACATATACCACTTACAAGTAGTAATCTAAATTACAGTAATTGTAACCATTTTAGACTTGCTTTTGCCGTTCATTTAATTTCCAAATGGGAGCAAAGCTCGAGGTCATGTCTTTAGGTGACAAAGACCCACCACAGCCACAAGTTTTGGAATATTTTCTTTATATATAAATTGCTCAAAATATATGAATACAAACCTAGCTTAGTGGCTTAGGACACATCACTTCCATTGAACATGAATATATGCAATAAATGGGTATTTAACATCAAAAACATTATTGTATTATACTTAAATAAGCAAAAAAAGAGAGCTTCATGATTGGAGCTTAAAATAATCTAACTTTTTGGGGTCAAATAAGCTAGAAAAGCCAAATGAGTGATTATTCATAATTGGTAACAAACACTTTTCATCAACTTATTTTAAGAAAATAAGCTAAAAAAAGTTGAATTATAAGTGTTAGCAAACGGGGCCATTGTAGATGTTGACCGGGCCCATGACCATTTGCATTTGTCATCTATGTGAATCTTCACCACCTTAATTTGATATTAAACCAGATTTCACTTAACACTCACCAATGGTAAAAAATAATTCCAAGTGTATAATAATTGTTGACAGTGGCAGCTGATCATCTATCATTCCACACAAATTTGGCTTGATGAAATAACACAACAAATTGGAAAAATTATTTTCTTGACAAGTGAGATTCATAATATAATAAAGGATTGAATCATTAGTTGCAGTTTGAGTATTATGTCTACAATCATTGCAGTTTGATTGTTGTGGGGTTAGGGGTATCAACCTAGTTGGCACGGTATTCTTTTGTTGTGATGCATTTGACCTTGTTTAGTTTTGATTTTGAAGGAGATTTTTGGGATAATAAGTAGAGAGACAGAGATAGAGAAATGCGAGTACTAATTGAAGAGAAAACTTATTAAATATAGTGCGCAGAGAGAGAAGGGGGTTGGTGCTAATCTCTTGAAATCTTTACGTTTGATTAATAAATTCTTATTTTTTCGCCGCTAAAAAAAAAAAAAAGACACGGAAAAACTCGCTAGGTTAATTGGAATCTACTCAACTAGAAATCATTAAGTATTTTAAATCTTACTATAAGCGAAAAAATTAAATACAAAGCACATCTAATTATATTTATATATACATCTCATGCACTTATCATAAACATGATCTCACTATTCACTAGTGATTGAAATCTAAATTCATATTGAAGTTAGAAAGATATCCATAAATTAATTTCATCTACTATAATTAATGACTTTTGAAAGCTTAATACGTTAGGACATCTTTTTTAATTCTTTAGTGCATGTTAAATCATACATCGAAGTTATTTAACTGATTGTACAAAGAACAAATACCACTTGACCATGAGTTGATTAATTAAAGTTATTTAACAAGTTAAAATCTCATTTCAAATATTATACACAAATGCAAAAGAGATATACCCGTGACATGCTTTTATTGTGCCCTGTGTGTTTTTGATCTGCTCGTGCCATATTGCACCCCGAAACATTCGTCTAGCTCGGTCCATCGATGGTGCATGTGTTGTACCATAACGTATTTGTTACTAATCTTGTTGTGTCTATACCAGCCCAACCCATTTTATATACCTCAAACTATTTAGCTGAACGAATGAATTTCAACTAAAATCTTTTGTCATGGAAGTCTGTCCCAGGTATTTGAATATTGTCGGAAGACAAAACTTATCAATCTTTTCGAACTCTTGGAAAAGGAAATTTGATTTAAGGACTCCACTTTTAGCCATTGGCACTCCACTTTTTGTCTTTATCCTATTTGAAATTACAACAATACCCTTTATTTTGTTAGGGCCGGGGTTCATGCCAAAATATATTAACATGAAATTCGCCAATGTTTCTTGTAGATAGAGAAAGGTATATGGATGGTCTTCAACTGACCAAACTTACTTGAAACTCAAGCTTGTACGTAGAACAAAGTGAGGGTGCATGTCTTAAAAGTTTTCAAAAACAGGGAAAATGTGTAGTCTCTTTCTCTTTTCCTTTCCATTTTGTGTATGTCTTTAACCAGTAGTATAATAGATTTACTGGAGTACAAGTAGATCACTTGCTTAAGGCCAAGGAAACTCTTCTGATCCATCTGTCTTCCAGCTTAAGCACGAATAATTAATGCAGAAACGAAATTAAGAAATCGGATATGAAAATAAATTAAACAAGAAATATTACTAGTGATCAAGCGAAATTATGTATTACTATCTAGCTATCAGGACACTTGAACAATTTATCGATAAATAAAAAAAGAGAAATACAATTTGCAAAATAAAAGATAGAATTATTCACTCAAAACTCCCATATAACAATCACAAAAGGGGAAAAAAAAAGAAAAGAAAAAGAAGAATTATGCTCACAAAGACTCGCATTCTTCCTCAAGCTGGCACATATGCTATCTCTCTATTAGAATTAAAGGCTTCAAAAGCTAATGTTCATCCTTTTGTATAAAGTGATAGGATGACTGTCTTTTTAGTTCAAAGAATTTTTTTTTTTTTTGAAAGGGCGGAAAAGGAACTTACAGTTCAAAGATTATATTCGTTTCGTTATTTTAATTAGTTATCTTCCTTTTCAGCTTTCATTCGTCAATCGCGGTCACTGCCGTTCAACTTTTGAACTTATAAGTTTATGTGTGGAATTTCAAAAGAAAAGGGGAAAAAGGAGAAGCGAAAATTGGCGCACCATTTGTGAAAATAATTGGGGTGGCCTAATATTCTGTTTTGTTAAGGAAGATTTTTCTTTTCCCTTCTAAAGTAGCTTTAGTTTGGCAGCACCCTCAAGTTATGAATAATTTCTTTCTCAAACTTTTTATGCACTTGTATACTTTTTTCTTAGATCTTATAAAGAAGATGTTGCAATCATACAAATCTATATACTTGCAAAAAATAAAATAAAATATATACACACTCATATACTTGCAATATATGGTGTTGGCTTAATGTTGTACTATGTTGGTGTAATTGGGAATGGGCTCTTTTTTTTTTTTTTTGGTTTTTTTTTTTTATAACTGGATATCTAGACTAGCTTGCACCTTGTATAATTCAAGGGTTCTAAATCTAATGACTGGGCAAATCCTCTAGTGGCTTTAAGGATTGGAGAACAGACCTTGACCCTTGCTATGACTCTAGCTAACAAAAGAATATGGGTACCTGCAATGACATAACCAAAATTGAATAATTAAAACTTTTCATCTCATCTTTTGGTTATTCATTTAATAAGTTGCATGCTAAGAAAAAATGTGCCAGGACAGACCTTGACTCCGTCGATCATGTGCGCCCGGACCCAAAAGAGAGATTACAAAACAAAACGAGGTTGGCAAGTAATTAACCAACCATGACATAAAACCCTAAAATGAAACGAAACACCTCTCCCAAAACCCAACCATGACATAAAACACAAATGTTACACCTCTTCCTAAACCCAACCATGACACAAAACACCAAAATGTTACATCTCGCGCGATACGCAACGTATTGTGGAGCCTGAATCTTGGTTTTTTCATCATCTTTGGCTTCCATTATCATGCACGATATATCTGTGCAATTCAGTTTTTGAAGTGTACACCGTGAGCTTATCATGCATGGATCTCACTTCAATTATTTGAGCGATTCAAAACTTCTAGGGTTTGTCAAAACAAAACAAACCTTGTACGTAAAAGATAAGATTAGTCAACTATGTAGGATAAAGAACCCCAAGGGTACGTTTCGCTAAGAAGGTATGAGAAAGCAATACATGCTTGTTTTTCATAATGTGATCTCATGCTCGAATTTTGCCCTGGCCACACATTCCAAACTCCTGCGGCCATTGGAGAGTTTGTCCGGTTTTTAATTTTAGAGCCTCCAAGCCAATAAGAAAAAACTTCAAGGTCTCGAAATTCGACTAGTTGCGCACAAGTTGATGCGCACATCCTGTCTTCGAAATAAATTAGTACGTTTATGCCTATGAGAGTACAGCTTCAATGTTTAATTAAAGAAATACTCCTATATATACACACTCCTATCATATGCTAGTCCGCCGTTGCACCTACTATCAGTCGCGTAGAATATTTCAATATTTATAATAGTCTTCTTTTTATAGGCAACAAAATTTTATTAGAACTCGACAAATGATACATTGAGGAGATACCAATTACGGATCATAGAGATGGGGTACCATAATAGTCTTATTTGATTTTATTTTTATCGGTAAAAGAAATTTCATATATCATCGTAGAGATAAAAGCAAAAAAGCAGTACAATAAGAAAGCAAATATATAGAGAGAGAGCTACAAGAGTAGACAATGACTCTTGTGCTTCTACTCGCGAAAACTCAACCAATCCCTAACCCTTTCAATTTTTTTAAAATTAGAAACAACCACTTTGTTTAGTTGTCAATTTTGAGATCAAAAAGTTTTGTAGGTATGCGTATTTTTCCATCTTTAGTCAATTTTTTAAATATTTTAATAAATTCTTATACTTTTTGAATAGAAATACGCTATATACTTCCAAAAAGTAAAAAATTTGATAAAAAATCACTAAAGACGAAAAAACTTGAATTCCACCAAGTGACCGAAGGCCACACATAAATAGATGATTCTTATGAAACCTTATGATTTCAATTGGAAGAAATTGCCGATATAGATGATCTTTCATATGGCCAAAGGCGTATCGAATCCACCATAAAAAGGGCAACCAAAAAACTGATGAAGATGGAACAAAGAACCAGTTAGGTTCAATAGATGAGACCCCCTAGGGGTCTCTCGCTCTGAGGAGATCTCAAGTCCACTCCAAACCCAAACGAGAGGGTAAGGCTCTATATTTAGAGCCACGAATTTCATTTTAAAGTCAGAATTCTTGTCAAATTATGTTTCCTTTGCTCCAAAACAATAACGAAACTGCAAAACAAATCTTTAGGAAGTTCAAATCTATACAGAATCGCCAAACCGCATATGCACCGTTCTTTTTTTTTTTTTTGGGTAAGTAGCATATGCACCGTTCTTGCGTACTTGAACACCGTTTGGATGAGAATTACTGAGAGCTCTGGAGTCCAAAACCTTATTCGACGGTTGAGACGACGGTGAGTACTCCTGTCCGGATGGGATATACAGAAGACCAATATCGAGCCGAAATATCCAGAGAGAGAGAGAGAGAGAGAGAGAGGGGCTGCATGTAACAAAAATTTCCCAAGGTCATCCATGCAAAAATATAACAGTGGGTTTAACGTACACTTTTCACAGTACTAAATGCTACAATCACTCAATCAGTCCTACTCTGTTTAACGTTGCAAGTATACCAATGTATACCAACGTCACCACCAATCATACTGATTGGTTTTTCGGTACAAAATTTTTTGTGCGTAAGCCATGATTTTAAAAAGGGCAGCCCCAATTGCATGGCAAAGGTTTTAAATGTCCGCTAGTTACGTAAGGTACCGGCCAATACATAAAGGTTTTGAGTCCCCCGATACCATTACACCGCGATATATTGGTGTGATGAAAAATCGAATGTGCATCGGCTGCTTACCGTCATACATTGGCCCCTTTTCGATTCATGGCCGATACTCGACCATTACAAGTTATTTCTAGCAATCAATTTTTTCTCCGAAAATAACTTTTAAAAAAAAATCATGACAGCTACGACCGACTCCTGTTAACGTATCGTACGGTGCTCCCGTTACCATTACACCGCATTCGTTACCTCCATAAACAAAAAAAAAAGAGGTGTTACACTTGGAACTACAACTTTATAGAGGAAAAATCAAACACAGAAGTTGAACAATATTCTACTACAAACAAGATCAAATTAAGTTTTGCAATATACAATCTACAAGACAGACAATCGTGGAAGTGCTTAGTTTTGATTTAACAGTAATTTCTTTCCCCCCATCCAACAAAAAAAGAAACGAAAAGAAAAAATAGACCAAAACTAAAGCCAAAAAAACAAAAAAACAAAAAAAGTACATCTCAAAGCACTTGAATTTTGAAAAGGATTTGCCTATCCACAGAGTCCAGTATACCAATTTCACCAACTGAATGTTCATCCCCACTATCATCTCCAGTAGCCAAATTCAAATCCAATGAAGTACCACCCACTCTTCTCTCCAGCTCTGAATCATCATCTTCTTCATCGTCATCTTTCTCTTCCCTCTCTCCTCCACATTTTGGCCTGATGATAATGGGAGGAGAACAAGCTCTAGACATGGAGCTTAAACTTTCACCACTGAAAATGACAATCGCATCCCTGAGAGGGACTGATTCCCCACCGTTAAACATGATTCTTCCACTTTCAATTGCTTTCTTGATACCCTTTTGAGAAAAGTAATCAACTTGCTCCAAATCCTCCATGAGAAACACGCGGCTCGGATTCTCTTCGACTGCCTGTGCGAACCTTTCGAGATAACTCGAACCCGATTCGTCTCTTGCTCTTTTGTTGCTGAATTCTTCTTCACTAGAATCAGCTCTTGTTGCTGAATAGCTGCTTATTCCAATTGTGACAAAGTTACTCTTGGAGCCAAACACAACCTTAGCTAGCTCCTTTGCAACTTTCTCCTTTCCTATGGAATCAAGTCCTAGGAAAAACAACCAAACTTCCTCTTTGCTTTCTCTGTTTTTCAAATTTCCTTTTCTTGAAATAACTCCAGATCTGCATTCAAGGATTGTCGTCACGATTTCCGGAATTATTTCCTTTTGCCAAGGAACTTTTCTTCCCAATGCATTGCACAACGTTTTCAAATTCTCAGGGTTAAGCTCTTTGAAGCTGTTTAAGCACTCAAAGCCCTCATTTGCCTCACTTGAAGAAGCAGAGTTAGGACTGGAGTTAGGGTTGGACAAAAGATCTGGTTTTGGTTCAGTGCCCTTGTAATCATTTTGGGATACTAAGAATTGGTGTTCTTTAGGGGACCGTTTGGGTTCGAAAAGTGTTGGCCAATTCAAAAGGGAGTTGTGCAAGTTGTGGCTGCTTTGGTCATGTGAAGAGATTGAAGTAGAGGAACAAGGAGAAGATGAGGAAGAGAAATTCAAGGCTTTTCCAAGGAAGTTGGACTGTTTGTGGATTGAGCTGCAAATCGAGTTCCATTTCTTGCAGAGTTCTTTAAGCTTGTTGAATTCCTGCAACAACAGCAGTAGAGGAACGATGTTATCTGAGATTCGAAAACCCTATTCGTACAAAATATTTCAATAGAAAACGAGATGAGAATGATGTGACAGTGACGTTTTCGTTTTGAAACAGAACGCTCATAATTGAGCCAAGTCATTCTGTACAAAAGTAGTACTCCACTATTTATGAGTTTTCATTTCACTAATCCTTTCACCTTGCTTTCTAACAAAAACTTGATAGGACAAGGATATATTGGTCAAAATTGGTACCTGGTCATGGGTAGTTTGGCTGCTTTTGTTCTCTTGCTTGTACTTTTGGAGCCATGAGGGTAAGCTTGAACTAATAGAAGTGGTGGTGGAGTACTCATTGTAGTAAGAACTAGTATTTGATGCTATGCTTTGAGCTTCTTTGTTGTAACTAGCCAAGCATTCTTTGCAGCAAGTGAGGTTCTTCTCAACTCCAAGCTTGATTTCTGACCACCTGGACTCTTCTAGCCCTGATACCTTGCTTTCAAACTGACCTTCCAAATCACTGGAAAAAGCAACGAAAAGCATGATTAATAGGAGGACACTAATTAAATTGAGTAATGTCATACAAAACTCAACTTCTTTACGAAATTGTCGTACAGAACATGGCGAGTTTATTCTTTCATTTCGAACTAAACACTGCCAAGTACGAAAAATTAATTCCGAAAATGTCACCAGAACATGTGGGATTGGTTTTCTGTATTAAAAAATTTGTTCGCTTGTTCCGAAAGTTGATGTCGAAAAAACATTAATTGTACCTTTCAAGGTTGAGACTAAGCCCCAAGCTGCCAACAGGAATTGTGAGAGGGTGAAGCTGCCAAAGAGTCTGTAGAGAAGGCTGCCCTGCCCTGCATCTCATGTAAGTTTTGAAAGTTGCAATTCCCATCAGCCATATTTTTCCACTTTCCCCATTGACACCACCCAACAATCTACTAAGCTCCATGATCATGAGCTCCACAGGACAATAGTAACTTCTGCTATGCCCACCATAATTTGACCAAAACTCAGATACCCATTGGAGATCACCCAAATACAAAACAACTCCTCTGGGTAGATACCCTTTCACAAGGCTCCTTAACTCCCCTATCCTCTTTTCAGCCTCATCAATGGGAAGGTTTTTCAAGGACAAAAGAGGAAGGCTTATGAACTGCACATTCCTCATTTCAATTGGAACATCTCCCCTATCAAACTTATCAATCACTCTCCTCACCACTCCCTCTGCACTCGCCAAACACTCCCCGACGACAACAGAGTTTCTCCTTTTCTTGCTCATCAACGAGTCCAAAACACCTGTTATGTCTTCGTTACGAACTTGATCATTGGGGGTGTTGAATTTTACTTTGAAATGACTCAAAGATGGAAATTGGGACACATGATGACTAGAGCCAAGAATTGGACTAGGTTTTGCACTTTCAATGGAACTGTGAGAACAAACCTCCAAAGAGACAGCTTGTTCTACATTGGTTTTCACTTGTGTGCTAGAAAAACCAGCCTCTCGCATGACTCTACTGACACTTGGGTCATCTAAGATAGAGATCACCAACTGTTCTAGCTCTACTTTGAGGGCTAAAATGGGTTGTTGTTGGTTTTCAATGGAGCCGCGGCGTTGGTGAGCCTGAGCTCTCTTGAAGGCCGCGACTAAGGCGTTGGAAAGGGAAGGGGGGTGGTGGTGGTGTGAGTGAAGGCCAAGTATAGGGCTTGACGCGGTGGTGGGAAGGCGGTTTAGGGCCACGTTGAAGCAAAGCTCCAGGGCTTTGCATTGGAGAGGGTGGGAGTGGGATTGGAGGCAAGCAGCTCGGAGGAGGGCAGTGGAGGAAGCAAGCATGGCGGTGGCCACATGGAGAGGGGTGACTTGGGCATGGCCGCGCCGCCTAGCTAGGGTTATGGCTTGTTTTACTATGGTTGCTGATTCTGTAGTTAGAGTTTGATGGACAGTGTAACCTCCTGTCCTCATCTTGTATCTTTCAGTTGTTTTGAGCTGAAACTAAGTTTGTAAGTGGCTTAGTAGTTGGAGAAAGATATTAAGGGAGGAGAAGGAGAAGATTTGGTTTCATGTGTTTTTTTTGGGTTGGGGGAAGAGAAATTTGGAGAGGTGATCAAATGTACTTTGATGGGTACTCTACTTGTGTGTTTATAGTTTGGGAGTGAAGGGAGTAGGTGTATGTATGGTGGTGTAATATAGGAAGTGGGTTTTTGTGCTTTTCTTGTGAATGAGGAAAGTTTTGGATTTTGTATATGAAAGTGGAATGCATGTGAGGCAAAGGTTTGTTGTCTCTCTCTTTCTCTCATTTTTTGTTTAAAGATAAAGTTCACAGAAATATACTGGCTAGTTTTTTTTATTGGAATGATGTTGCAATAATATTTTTCCAGTAATAGTTCTCCGAACTATTTAGTATTTATGCAGGATTCAAAGGATTTATGATGTGGTGGTCACACTTGATGAGTACAGTCATTGGAATAGACGTTTCATTTTTTAGAGAAACAGATTCACGTTCAGTGACATCATTTATCCGAATAGACGCTTCATTTTTTAGAGAAACAGATTCACGTTCAGTGATATCATTTATCCGAAAATCGTGTACGTAGTATCTTAACTTGTATTATTCATCTTGGATGATTTTTATGATTTTAATTGAAATTAAAAGCTCACAGCTCAGGCACATTTTTTTTTGTTTAACCTTTGTAATCTTTTGCTTTCTCAGTTCGGTTTAAGTGTGTGTATAGATAAGTACACACATTAGTATAGAAGTATTGAGGCATTAACATAGGAAATTTCTTGTGAATTCTCTAGCCCTGACGTGGATGACTGCCTGTCTTTGACAGAACTGGAGAAGGAAATAGTTGAGGTGCGCGTAAGCTAGACCGAATATCTTGACTGACAGAAAAAAGAAATTAAACAAAAACATAGGAAAAAAGTGAGACAAGTGGCCTTTTCTTGATACAATAAAAACAATTCAAAGAAGTAGGAATGGAAGAAGAATAACTTTAGATCACATAATAGGCTTGTGGGTTTGTGTGTAATGTGTCAGTTGCATAGTAGTATTTCTCAATCAAAACTACCACTTTGGATAGAAAAGAGAAAAAGAGGAGGTGGGAAAAGACACAAAAAGAGAAAGGGAAAAAGGGGCATGAGAGAGTCCATCAATTACGAGGAGGGTATATAGTATAGTAGGCTGAAAAGAGAGCGGAAGGACTGTCTGTTTGAAGGAATCGCTAAGTGTGACTAGGTGTAATTTTAATTTTAACGTCGTTATCAGGACCAGTTTACGTGTAGCTTGATTACTTTCGTCACCTTTCTTAGTGAGCGGAAGACTCAATTAAAGTCGAATCAAAGTTCTATATGAATAGACTCCATAAAAGTTGGTAGCACCCAGTAAATTTTGAATTTAAAACTTTAGGAGAAAACAAATTCCTTAATTAAGTCTCGTGCCTTAACTACCAGATCATTATCGAAGATTTTAAGTGTTGGTTGCTCCTGTCCAAGAGGAAGGAATAAAGTGTAATTGGCTTTGATTGATGGAATAATAACGGGGGCCTCTCAAAAGCTCCATGATACTATGTTCCTTCCCAATCTACATAGGCATGACATTGGTTTGCATATCATATCACCATTTTACTACAAGAAAAATTACATGTACTTTTTGAATGGATACGAACATCGAATTAAATTATATTCGAGGTGATCATATGTTCGATGTTTCATTAAATTTTCTTTGATACAGATTACATATCCATCGCATGTAGGATGCCCAGTATAACAGAAAATGTGACGTTATGGATTCCATCACTATTAGACAGATGGAATAATATCTCGTATGAGATTATATAAATCCTTTACTTATTGGACATTTAATTTTTTTTTATTTTTTTCAAGAGCAATGAAACAGGTCCTGTAACTATCAATGTCTGATTGGTATGATATTTTACATGGTCGACAAGGGCTCAACATTGGCTCACAATCGGGTTTTTTTTTACCTACCGCGATCCACTAGGGGGCGTGTGATGAACATAGTTACTATCTTTAAGGTGAAAATTATCATTTAAAAGGAAGATTTCGCTATTTTGGGTGTATTGAAATCATTGAACTATCAAACTACTGAACACCGTCAAGGTTTTTGGTTCGAGAATTATTGAAAAGCTTTAAGTTCAGGGAACGCCTGCCCTCCTGGAGCAAATTTGAATTGAGACATTTGGAAAAGTTATTTAATGTCCTCTGAAGGATTGACAAGCAATGATTCGTATAGTGTGTGATTTTGTTAATAATGTAAGACTCGTAATATTTTGTATTAGTAGTAGTATTTTTGAGGGACAAGTAGTACACCGCAAGTAGTGAGGAGCAATGCCCCAACATGCAACGGAAGGATTTGGAATTTGAATTCTCAAACAAAGGGTTGTTGCAAGCCTCTAACGACGCATGGGAGGTGTGCTACTTTGACGGAGCTTCAAATCAGAATGAATATGGGATCGAGATAGTCTTTAGTGTCCCCCAAACCATTCCTACTTTAAAGTTGAAAAGCTTATGCTGATCTAATATGGGCTCTTCTTGGGCCATTCGATGAGCCAGGGAAATGATAGATGGGTGGAGCAAATCTGTCAATGGGCCCAAAAGGCCCATGTATCATAATGGAGTGGCTTTTTAGTTCTGGGATCATAGAATTTTGCTTGACATCCTCTCAGGTCCAAGCCCCCCTAAACGAGCCGAGCCAAGCTAGTTAGCTGCTCGGTTTGCTTATAATCCTTCACTTATGTCTCTCGGCTCTTTTATCCTTAGAAACGAAGAAAAAAAACGTACTGTAAACTTCCTGTTAACCCTATGCGACATCGATCCTTTAAGATAATTTAGGTGTCCTATAATTCACGAAATAAAATACTAATTTTTTTAAAAAAATTCTAGATGTAGTACTAAGTACTTAAACAGAACTCAAAACCACAGTTTGATGCATGATTAAATTTTTCGTGACGGTAGGACATACGAACTCAGTGCGCACCACAATGTCCATGTAACTACTTCCAAGGTAAGAAGGAAACTTTGTCGTAATTTTCTAACACATGAATTTTGAAGGAGAGAGATCGAGTCCGATTTCGATCTCTTTAATTCGTTCCCGCGTTTTTGACGGATTGTAACAAAGTGATTTTAATCTAATCCCTGTGCCTACTCATTGAAATATTACAACACTCATTGAGAAATGTGTTCGAGAACCACAGTTCTTTCTAGCCACTTACCCAAACTTGATCATTATCCTCTTTAGCAAGTACCAACTAGTACTCTTTTACAATCGGTTTACACTCATTTTTGACACTTTTGAAAAAAACCAATGATTAAGTGTCACATGGCAAGTGGCCCGAACTCATGGTCAACAAAGAGTCAAAATCAAGTGGGCTTGCTTTGTTGGTCAACGAGAAAGTCAAAGTCGATCAAGTCCAAGCGTGAAAATGATCAACGGTTAAAGAACCAATATATCCCAAAATAACAAGGGTACATTAGATTTGCCCTATCTTAATATTCAACAACAAACTTCTACTTTTCAGATTTTTTAAGATCTGATTGCATTCACACGTAGATTTTTAGAGAGTATTCCTTCATTTCCCTGGATTTTAAGCATTAAAAAGGTTAAATATATGAGAATTAGTCATGAATGCCACATGGCATTTAATGAAACACGTTTCAGTTGAATATAGTTAGTACTAGGATGAGCAAAATCAAAGAATAGTCCCCGAAAAATAGGAGTTTTGCTTATTTTTGACCTATTCAAAGGGTCACATGGCAACCATCAGGGGATTTTGATTTTCAATCAACGGTGGTACACATTTATAGTGATTTTTTGAATAAATGGGAGTGGTTTTTTGTAGAGGACACGTGGAGCACTCTCAAGACCTTATCTGTTGTTTTTCAAGGTCTTTACTGCTATAAAAAGGGGAAACAAGGCAGGAAGGCTCTTGCCTCATCATTCCAATTCTAGTTTTTACAACTTCTCAGCATTTACTCTCTAGCATTTTCCTTTCACAAATGACTTGTAATTTCGATATTACTAACTCCTTGTTCTTTCCTATTGTACTCATCCACTTTATTCACTGTAATACAAGTGGCTTCGTTTGTTTCATGTTACATTTTGTTATTCACTAAATATTAAGTCCTTCATGAGTAAGGCAAATTCAAACCAATTTTCACGGCCTTTCCCAAAAGGTTGTGGAGCAATCGCTTGCACGAGAAGTCAGATCAAGGTACTCCGCTGTTCCCTGTCCATTTAGACCGTGTCACGGTCTTGGCACGCCTACATTACTCACACTCAACGTTTCCTAACCGCAGGGCACGTTTGTCACTTTTGGAGCAAACACAATCATAAATTGTTTCCAGTCCTTAGAAAAAGAAAGTTGTAAAAAGTTGTAATTGAGAGTTTCCAAAGATTGGACCACCAAATTAATTTGTGGTTCCAATGCCAACATCATCTAGCAACCTTCTTCATGATTTTAAGCGTAGACATGCAGATTCCTCTTTTTAACAGGTGGTCCATTTATGTACATGCATCTCTTGGGCTTATTCACATATTTGGCTACTTTCTGATTTTCTATTCGAGTTATATCGAACCTATCAGATTCTGTCGTTAGTATCACGTAAGGCAATGCGTAAATGTTTACCATAACACTTCGAAATCTCATTAGAGGAAATTCGTTTTTCGTCAGTAGGATCAATGCAATTTATGTTTTTGTAGTGCGTGCTTGGATCTTAGTTTGTCAAGGAAACGGAGAGAGAGAGAGAGTAAACTTCGAAGAAAATGAATCTGAAAAACAAATATCACCTTTCTTGAAAGATTCCTATCCTAGCTAATGCATGGATTTTTCACTGATAAATTTCTTGATTTCGAACTCTGATTCTATGTCGCAACCGGGTTGTTGGCCAAAGGATAGTCAGCTTACTCTCATAGCGTTTTGGGTTTAGGAGGGCTCCAGCTTGAGGCGTGTAAACAACTTCCCCGCATGCATTGCACTGATTGCAGTCCTGCTTGTCCAACTGTGCCCCATTGATTTACCCAAAAAAAAACTGTGACCCATTAGCCCTTATAGTGAGGCAGTGGAACCTATGAGTGATTGATCCCTCATGAACCCACCACTGGTCTCAAGTTCTTATGAGCCCAAGGGAGGTTGCTACAAACCCTTTGCAGGTCTCAAGTCCTTATGAGCCTGCTATGGGAGGTTTCTATAGCCGGTCTCCCTGCCCCCTCTTCCACAACTCGCAAATGGAATTTTCATTCCATGACACCTTAGATAGCGTTGGCTCTTTTTTTTTCTTTTAATAATAATGGAGGAATGACCTTACATTCAGGCTACTATATGGACCCGAATGCACAACTCAAACCTCTGGTGAAATTAGTGTTGTGCGGCGGCCCCCGAAGGACCCAATCACACCCCGACGATTATCGATGTTCATGATATTGGGAAAATAACCAAACCAAATATATGCGAAAAACAACGGAGAAACCAAATCAAAAAAAAAAAAACAAATAAGAGAGACCAGGATATACGTGGTTCAGTTTGTGGTTGTAAACCTACTCCACGGGTAAGCGAACGAGAGATGATTCCACTATGTGAAGAGAACGATGCTCCGAAGAGCTACAATGGTGACGAACAAACAAAGCCCTCCCAAAGAGACTCTTACCAATCCCAAAATACAAGTTCTCTCACCAAATAAAAAACCCGATTAGAATCTCTCACAAAATACATCTTCTCTCTCATCAAGTCTCACAAAATCCCTAGGGTTTTTAACCAAGAGACACAGACAGAACATAATTCCACAGACATGACCGGATGTCACACAGATGCAAATGATTCTCAAGAAACCTTACGGTTTCAACCAGAAATAATCACCGAAATAGATGATCTTCCAGATGGCCGAAGGCCTACAGAACCCACCACAGAAGAGGCAACCAGATGTGGATGAAGATTAAATAGATGAACCCTAAGGTTCTACAGATGAGACCCCCTAGCGGCCTCTTAGAAGGATTCACTCAAAAAGTCCAAACCCTAATGAGAGAGCAAGGCTATATTTATAGCCACGTATTGCTTTCTAAAGCCAGAATCCTTGCCAGATTATTTCCTTTGCATATACAATTCAAAAACAAAAAAGAAACTCAAAATCAATCTTTAGGAAGTCCAAAATATAACCAAAATCGGCTGAAACGCGCACGCTGGTCCAAACCACCGCATACCGTGGTCCGGATGGAGATTCTAGAATGCATTGCCCTGTCGTCGTGGTTCGGACCACGGTATGCACTGGTCCGGACGGAAAAAATAGATAACTCTAGAAAACACATACAAGCGCTGGTCTGGACCACCAAGGCCTTAGTCCGGACCATGGAGGCCGAGAAGTCCAAAACAAGCGAAAAAACTATAAATCTCCACATTGGCGAGACATTCAAGTACCGTACCAATAATGGCACACCAATCAAAATCCCACGTACAGTTAGCGCGGCCACACCAGTCACGGCCTCCAACTTACGTCAGGGAACTCATACTCCAGACCTTGAGAAGTACTCCCAAAGTTTGGACATCCGCTTGAACCACTGTGGCAATCCCTGTGTACGTGTAGCATTGGCTTTGTTGTCTTGGGGTAATCAGTTTTTGTCAATTGCCCCAATTCATATATGAAGATATTAGGAAACTATCGTGCAATAATGATCCCCAAACTAGATGGTCTTGTCCACCAAATGTTTCCAGAATTGTTGACATGTATAAAGTTTCTGAGATGCCATTCCAACATGCGCACATGACATTTCCCCCCAAATACATTAACAAACGTACGAATGAAACATTAATTTCATAGTTCGGACAGCAATCTTTTGCATCAAGTCTGGAAAGCCCATGTTCCCATGGTCCAACGCCTCTGCAGTTTATGATTTTTTATACTATATATGCAAGGCCGCTAGGTATGCAGTAGAAAGTAAATATGATAATTACCATGAGGGGTTGGTTCAACGGTTGAAAAAGTAAACATGATAATTACCGTGAGGGGTTGGTTCAGTGTTGAAACTTGAATTTGGTTGGACAAGGTTCAGGATCAGTTCCCATGTGAAGTTATGCAATAGTCCGGGAGCACCATCACGTGGTACTCTAAACCGCTTTACAACTATACATTTGTGTAGAGTCTACCACTAATTAAGTGTATGGGCCCCATAAGAACGTGTGGTTGTAAAGTGGTCTAGAGTACCACGTGACGGTACTTCCGGACTATTGAATAATTACTCAGTTCCCATAGTCCCTCATTATGGCTAATTATACTCCTAACAACGTGGAACCTTAGCTTCTGTGCTGATATAGGTGTGGTGGGGTCCCTTGCAAATAGTAATGTGGTGTGTCGGAGTAGTATTCTCTAACGGAGGTGGAGGGATATAAACCCGTACCTGCATTCCATTTTCGGTACCAGAAAAAAGAAAGTAGACATGATAATTTTGGTATGTAAATTGTATATTGTTAATTGATTTTCACTCTCCTCTCTACTACTCGAATTCGTTGTTGTATCCATTCATGTGAATTTACAACGATGCCATTTTGCGTATGAAGAAGTGAACAAACGAAAGGGTGTTATTATAATTTCAAAACCTTGCATATAAGCAAAACAAATTTGAGACCCATTGCACCGATGCTAGTAAAGTTTTTCAGCTCATAAGTTCAAAAAGGGAATGACTTCGGTGTCTCCGGTTATTTTGGGGACACCGTAACTTTTAGCATAATAAAACCATTATGAGCATAATCAAAACCAATTACAAGCATAACAAAACCATAGTGAGGCATAACAAAGCATAACTTGTTTGTTATGCCTTGATTGGATTTGGTTATGCCTTGGTTGGTTTTTTGGATATTCTTTAGTTATGTCTTGTTTGGGTTTTGTTATGCTTGTAATGGGTTTTAGTTATGCTCGTAATGGTGAAGTTATGCCAAAAATTACGGTGTCCCCAAAATGACCGGGGACACCATAGCATCATCCGTTAAAAAAAGAAGAAGAAGACAAATAGGCAAAGCTGATCGATAGATAGTCGATCGGCATCACCTTACTCAGCTTGAAAGATAGACTTAATTAGGCAGCTATGATTTTAAGATCAGAGAAACTCATACCATATTAGATGGAAGATGGCTCCAGTCCACCCCATAACGGTCCAATCTTGGGCCATTGCCGTCCATTTTTCCTTCTACAAATCTGTTAATATACTTATTGATATCCAATCAAGTTCCTGCACGGATGACCTTTCGTATGGACCTATCATGAGGTGAAGGAGTATGGACCAAACTAGTACAACTCTAAGGACTGGACTGGAGCCTCTATGTACCTCACCTCTGTGATTGACAACTACAGCTAGAAGTGAAGGCTGGAATTCTAAATTCAGGTGGTCCTCCTGTCTTGTCACCCCATATTCAGAACTGTGAATTGAGATGGTCCTCCTGGCCTATTGTCACCCCCAGGCTGTCCACTTACTGTAGTGGCCCCGGAAATGGGGCTCGGTAGCTTACCGAAGCACATGCAGTACCGAACTGTACCAAGCTGATTCCCTAGGTCCGCAACATGTGCGACCCCGCGAGGCGTCCAGGAAGTTCCCCGGCATGCCACTCGGATCCACGGGTTGACCAGGGTCCCTTGCTTCGGAGATGTTCTGCGGGCGGACTTACCCTCCGGTCATCTATGAGGTCACCCGAAGCGATTACCCGATCGTATACTGCACGCACCTTACTTGGGGACCAAGTCAAGTGACGCCTATAAAAGGGAAGAGAGATCCACCTAAATACGTACGCCATCCTTCTCTACGTACCCTAACCCAGCCTCCTTCCTTCACTTGGTTAATGACTTGATCGTTAGAGGGTTAATGGGCTTCCCAAGCCCTAGTAACTTGTTGCAGGTGCACCAAAGGAGAGCGGATCTACCATGGAAGGAACCAGAGCTCATCTACGATATAGATCCTAACAAACCGAACCCCGACACTTACCATCCATGTACTTCCCTTTCCTAACCTGTGGTCCAAGCTACTTCACTAGCAAATAAATACTCTTCCTATCAAAAAATAATAATAATAAATATTCCATTTTAGTGGTTCAATTCAGACCCATAATATTTTTATTTTTTTTGGGGGGGTTTTTTTTGATAAGATCAGGGTGTACATCCAAGCCAGTTAAAGCGCAAATTGACTAATTTTTGGGAGACCAATCTTACCGTCCATCAAAAGAGTCTCGATTAAATTCGGGACAAAATCCTGTATGGTTTGGTCTCATAACAAAGCACCAAGGTGTTGAGACCCATTCGATGTATAACACATTATCAAAAATAAAAATCATCATGTATAATCGTGACTCGTGTGCTTTCAGAGGCATCTACTCAAACTAATTATCAAAACATAGTGTGACTTGATCCTCACACTTGTTGTAGTTTGTCCTAGGGGTAGCAAATTGAATCTATACTCGTTAATCAACCCAAACATATCCATTAGAAAATAGACCAAATCCAACTCATTTATTAGTTGGGTTATAATGGGTTCAACCCATCTGACCCATTTATTAATTGGGTTTAATTTGGTCAATTTAAATGACCCAAAAAGTCATGAATATAACCCAACAAAGAAAACCTTCATGAAACAATCTCCTCGATCCCTCTCTCGCCTACACCGAGTGATCTCCATAGCTGATCTCGTCTTCGTTACTAGTGTAAGTTCTCCAATTTCCTTGCATTTCGTCTCTGTCTATTTGTTTGGTTATCTCTCTAGAATTTTGAAATTTCTCCTTTGGTTAAGCTCACTCCCAAACTACTATGATCTAAGCAAAACACCCCTTTCTTTGGCTCCACTTGAGATTTAAAACTATGATCTAAGCGGTTCATGTTATACATCCGGGCAAGGGTGCAAACGAGCCAAGTTTTATAGTGTTCAAGCTTGGCCATTAACGAGCCGAGTTCAGTTCATTTGCTAAACGAGTTTTTTATAAACGAGCTGCCGAACACGCTGATGCAAACAAGTTGAGTTTTTTGAGTCGTGCTGAGCCGAGCTTTAGAATGTTGAGCTTGGCTCATTTTTTACACAAGCCTAAAACTTGAGCCCGAGTTCAACTCGATTACTAAACGAGTCAAGCCAAGTCAAGATGATCCTAACCTCAAATTGCTAACGAGTAACTCGGTTTATTTGCAACCCTATATAATCCGGGAAAGACTGATGAACATAAAAGTAAGAACTAATTCGACTGAATATAAATAAACACATGACCAAACAGTATTTTTGTTCCATAAAATCTGGCGGTTAGTAAATTTTAATACTCAGTGTATGTAATTGGGTTAATGGACAGGTTGGGTTTGGTTTTAAATAAATTGGTCGGATCGGGTATGGATAATTAAGCTCATAATGGGTTCTAATTGACCCATTAAAAATTCAACCCACTTATAACTTACCCAATTTGACCCAAACCCGCTCATTTATCACCCCTAGTTTGTCCTTACCTTAACTTGTTGAGTTGGTCCTCACAAGTTAAGGACCAAATCTACCATGTTTTAGTAATTAGTTTAAGTAGATATACCTTCTTTTCTTTTTCTTTTTTTTAAATTTTCCGTAGTTTCATCCATCAAACACACATATGGTAAGGTACATTCGTGAATGTTACCCGGTAATTAAAATTCATCGATCCATGCCAGAATAGAAGGGGCGGAGCAAGAATTATGGTATACTGGGGCAAAACTTATCTAGAACCACATTCAAGATGAAGAGGTTAAGAGTGATGGTCGAGGACATATGTAAGAGAGATGGTCATGGGGACGTTGCCGAGTGGCATCTCTGTCAAGTAGTGCCAAGTGGCTACTTCGGCTGTTTATCTCGGCACGGATGGCTCAGATTGAACCTGAGCAAATTTATATAAATCTGAGCCGTCGATTGCTTAATTGGCAAAAATTCAAACCCTCGATTGTCGAGATGAACAACCGGATCAGTTGCTTGGCACCTGCTTAGCGGGGGTGCTTGACATGCAACATCCCCCATTCCGGTGGTACGACACGAAAGTCAAAAATGACAGAAGGGAGAAAACGATGAGGAGAAAACAAGAGTCGTCGATTGCTTCACTTGGTGCGGGGAGGCTGCCGCCTCCTCCCTCGCCACACTCACCACCCCTCTGCCTATTACCCACTTATCCTCCCCTCGAATAAGCATCCCTTAGTTGCCAGTGCCAATTAGCGCCACCTATCAGAGCGTATATTGTCCTCTACCGCCTTGTCTCCATCGCCTCCAATGCTGTGTCTCCCAAGGCTGCTGCTGTTCCGGTAGGACGCCGAAGATGCTCCTTCGTTTCATCCACGCACGCTCTTTCAAAAACACCCAGCCTCTTAGACCCCCCCTATTCCAATTGCCCCTCCCCCCATGCGTTTGGCTGGTTTTTCCAAAACCCAATTGGCCTCCCTCTTCCAATCTCCCCTTCCCGTCCGATCCGGCTCATCCTCTCTTTTTTTCTTTCTCTGATTGGATCCAACTCCCCCCGGCCTCCCCTACACCGTAGGATTCAATCAAGCCCTTGTGCGTGGTTGAGACTTTGTTTCTGGGTGTTTTTGTTGTTTTTTTGCAGGTTGTGGAAGTTCCTAATTTGCAGTGGTTGTTGGTTTTGGGCTACCCGATCTGCGTCGGCCACTGTTTCAATATGGGTGCGATCCTACCAGCGACATGGTCCCTTCGGTTGGAGTGGGCTCCGGTAGGCTCTTTTGGTTGATTTGCTCGGTGATTGGTGGCTCCCACTACCTCAGCTATGGTTCTCTTGTGGTGCATTAGATTAGATTTGGCTATTAGTTTTCTGCAGTAATTTTGGGTGGGTAGGTCAGTGTTTAGGGTGGTGGTTTTATGGTTTGATGTTGTTTAGTAGTTTCTATTCAATAACCATGGTTGTGGTGTGGAACAACATTTTCACTATCAATTCTGCGCTGTAGTTGATTTTCTCGGCCTAGCTAGATGATGTTTATTCCATGCACGCGGTGCTGTCTATCGGAAAGTGTAAAAAAAGCCTTTAGCTTGGCATTGGTCGCACAAGGTTGGCATCGATCCATCTTTGTGGAAAGCATTGCAATTGTGGAACTATCGTGGCAGCTGAATGTCGACATTGCATGCGCAGCTATGACTTCTGCCAGCCTAATCAATTTATCGCTGGACTTGATTCCTTCATTTGATTTGGCTGTATATTTTGTTATCTTGTGTGCAATAGGTTTTTCTCTAGTTGTTTTAGAGGCACACGGTATGTTGTAATCCTTATTGATATTAATGAATTTCTAATGTGTTTCAAAAAAAAAAAAAGAGTTAGAAAAAAATAAGGAGAAAGCGAAAAGACAAAAGACTTTAAAGAGAAACTAAGGGAGATCTCTAGATAGGGAAACTAGGGATATAAATACATTAGGCCCCGTTCCAGAACAGGTTTTAAGTTCTTATTTTTTAAGAAGGCAATTTTAAACTCAAAAATTTTGGGCTTATTGAAATCTAAAAATATGCAACATGGATCTTGTTTGAAAAATCTCAATAAGATCTTTTATACGATGCAAAAAAATTGAAAAATTATTTTTCATTTACATTAGTTTTGAGTTTAAAAATGTGAAATAAACTATTTATTTTTGAAGAAGATTTCTGGAAGGGGGAAGTAGGAAAGATAAAACTAGACTCTAGACCTATCGATCTAAGGGCCCCTTTTGGACTGATTTTTAGGGCATTTTTGTCTGGGGCTTTTTAGGTTATTTTCTCTTTCTTTTTCTTTTTCTTTTTCATAGGCTTCAGGTTATTTTCTCTTAATTTACTAGATTGGGTATAATTTATACATCACATTGTTCGGCATAAATACTGTCTTGGTCTATTTTGTTGTCTTATATGAATTTTTTTCAACTTTGCTATATATTTTTATACTTCCTCTCATCGAGTCAAAAAATGTAATGTAAATATTATACCACAATCTAGTAAAAATTAAGATAAAACAACCAAAAAAAAACGTAAAGAAAAGTTATTAACAAGTTAGGCCAAAGGGGCACTCCAACATAGAAGCCCCTGAATCCCAATACAAATGCTTAAAATGAACTCTGCTGTCCAGTCCCTACCCTTTCAGATATTATTGCTGTAACCTAGAATTTCACCATCCAAGGCTCGTGGCCAATGTCCCACTTTTATACAAGGATATATACAATGTGCATACATATAACTAGCCGCAATATTATTTTGAGTTAGAGGAGGGATCGGTCAAACCAACAAATACAAAATATGAGAAGAACAATCAAGAAAAGAAATAGCGAATGCAAGACACGTGAGATTTTACATAGTTTCCTAACTATGTGCGTAGTTGAGTACATCCACAACTCACATGCACCAATTTGCTATGTACTGAATGAAAAGAGTACAAGAGTTACATCACTTGCTGCATGTAGAATATTTATAACCTCGGGTTTGCATCATAGATTACCGTAACACCCTTTAATTTTCTATTGGACACCCTTGGGTCAAACCACGAATAGTCAGCGAAGCACATTTCGAAAATCGAAGCAGACTTCACAAGCCCAGCATTTGCCCGCCTTCTTTTGTAAAGTACATGATACATAATTTACTACATACCTATCAAAAAGAAAGAGTACATGATACGTAATATTTAATTTGGAGAAATTAACATATAATATACACCCAACCATGATGTATTCTGAGAGTGTTGACAACCAAAAGAAATAGTCAAGGGAGTACGTGGTTTTGTAAAGAGATTAATTTAACGAATTTTACAAATTATTAGGGCTTCCTCACTGTCATGGCGGGCTTTGGACGCGGGAAAGCAAACGGCGGCGAAGCCAGACAACCCATGAGACCACGATGAGCAGAATAGCAATTACTGGGCTAAAACTCAAATCAAAACCAAAATAAAATAACTAAAGTTGTTACCCACCACCATCACCCACCGAATCTAAGGAAACCAGATTGACACGAAATGCCGGATTGGAGAAAACCAAGTTGGGGAAGAAAGGGTAAAAAACGGGCAAAAAACTAACTAAAACCCTACCCTCCTAACCTCAACTTATTTAATTACGCCGTCGCCACAACACTCCAGATTTGGAAAGACAAGGAGGAGAGGTCGCTTCGAGCAAGCCCTTCATCATCGACCGCCAATGCTGTCGCGCCGGAGATCGACTACCCTCGCCGGAGCTCAACCAAACGGATTAGGCATGTGCTGAAGGCTTATATCCGGATCTTTTATAAATCTGTAACTGATCTGAAAAGTAGGAAATTAAAGTTCTTCGATCCCCAGGAGGGAAGATGGAAATGAATAAGAAAATCAATTTTTCAGTAACTTTATATGTATTTAGTTACTAGAAAAATTGTATGACTCATAACTTCAATTTTTTCATTAGAAAATACTTTCTTAAAAAATAAATCTTGTCAAAAAGAAGAAATTCTAGTTTTCTTGTAAGATTCTTTTCAAGAGAACACACACAAGAAAATAAATTTTTATTTTTTTAGTTCACCCCACTTCACTTTTTCCTAAAAATCTATTTCTCATACAACGTTCCTGACAATTAAACGGAACGTTTGTGGGTCTTTCTGGATCCATGTTGATCATCCGTTCATTTTGTAAATCTAGTCAAGACCATTCACCGTGTTAAAATATATATGTTTGTTTGGCATAAATCAAACATGATCGCAATCCATTTAGTTTCATATAAGTAGGTTTGATGATCCAGCCTGACAAAATTTTAAAATATACGTGCCAAGTTCATATAATGGTTGATGTTCGGCGGAAACGAATTTTGGCGTAGTTAATTGTCGCACGCAATGAGGGCAATGAGGTCAACGGAAGGAATAGTTCCAAATTTCCAATCATCAAAGTCAGTCCGACAAGAAACTATCCACTGTCCGAACTGGTGAGGAGCCGTTCCCGGCAAAATATTAGAGTTGCTCCATACTGTATATTCGTATTTCAGA
>BPLS01031743.1:0-13103 GCA_019656275.1 Rhododendron kiyosumense | reverse complement strand
GGGGTTGTTAAACAAAATAGTAGACTCATTAAGAGTTAGGGTACTAGGGAAGTCTTATTTTTTGTGTGAAGAATACTGGTTTATTGATTATAAAGATACATATAGGATCAAACGCTTTTTGTTGATATATTTTTGTGAATGATGTAATGATAAATATGATTTAAGGTACATACGGTATTACATATTTTATATTACAAATAGATTCTTATTTGTTTATGCATTATTTGTACTCCAGTATACATGCATATTTTTAAAACATGTCCCTAAACGTGTTGTGTCCTTCAATTTTTACAATTTACGTGTCGGAGTCTCAGTGTCATGTTTGTTTCTTGAAGCATGTCTATGTCGGTGCTACATAGGATGCAGAGGAACTAGTTACAGACCTGGGACCCACCGCAAAAGCACCCTTCTATGGTCAATATAAGCTTTCCCATCATTCATTGTCTTCACTATCACTCTCAGTATAATATATCGCATTATCATCATCTTCAACACCATCATTGCCATGAATGTCTGAGCCATCTTCATTTGTTTCTAAATTTAAAATTGCATTGTTGGTTTCGTATGAGTTCCAATCAGGAGGGAAGGTCTTCTGCAGTGCTTCTGTCATCTCTCCTCCGGTCCTCTCAATCTTGCGTAAGCACTTGGACCAGTGAACTGCAGTCCCCATATCGACTGTCAATCCAGATTGCAACATCTCCCCACAAAGAGAAAGAATTCCTGAGTAAATATAATCTTCAGCCACAGTAGCCCTTGATAATAATGATGTCATCACACAATGATATACTGCTTTGTCTGGCTTCAACCCAGCCATCTTCATCTCTTCGAAGCATCTCAAAGCCTTCTCTGGAAGACATGCACGGGCCCATCCATGTATAAGTGTGGTGTAGGTTTTGACATTTGGCTTCACTCCAACAGCTTGCATTTCTTTAATTGTTTTTATTGCTCTCTGTGAACAAAACAGAGTATTAGCCAACTGAATTAGAATGAATTGATTTCATTCCTCGAATTCTAGACAACATGGAGGACGACATGTCAGGATAAAGTGAATCCGACAACAAAAATCCAAGATAATAATTGAAACAAGACAGAATGAAAAATATATTTATGAGCTTCTGTTGCAGGTCCAAAATGAAGTTCTGTCAGTCAATAGAATGAAATATTGTTCCCCCCTAATTAGTTCTTTGTCCTATAGCATTTTAAGGCTCATCCATCTTTAGAATGGCATGATTATAAAATTGCAGTCTAAGAACGGGAGCCATCAAATCATCATAAAGGAACATTTATTTGAAAAGAGAAACGAAATAAGAAATAAGTACGTGTGCATAATGTATTCAATATACATCTCAGGAGAATAATATAATTCCAGATTCCAATATAGCATAAAGATGTACTCTCAGAAATCTGTGGAAAATTTTTATTCATGTTAAAAGAAAAAACTTGAGGGGATTTCACATCCTAAATGCGTGCAAGCCACAGAACCGTAATTCCAACTTGGTAATAGCCAATCATATAAGTGAAAGGAAAAACTAGGCTAATAGCTGAAGGCATACTGGCATATCTCCAGCTTTTCCACAAGCACTTATGAAAGATGTGTAAGTATGGATGTCTGGTGGAACCCCTTCTTGTTTCATTTGTTGCATCAAGTCAGCAGCTTCCCAAACATCACCTCTTCGAGCCCATCTACATGAAGGGAACAAAGAAAAGTGAAATTAAGTGGTGAAAAGTACAATGTTATACACCAGAAACAGCAAAAATACAGCTACTAAAAGAGAATGGGAGGAATTGAGATCTACAGAATTAACGAAACAAAGAAGTCCAGTAAAACAATCAAAGCCATGGTTATGTAATAATCCATACCCATCAATTAATATGTTGTAGACAAACGTGTTTCTTGGAATATTTTGAGCACTCATTTCTTTTGTTACTGCTAAAGCACTTTGCATCCTGCCAGACTTACAACATGCCTTAAGCAATGCCTCGTATGCATACACATCAATCTCCAGCCCCTCATTCTTCACTCTAGTAAAATACTCAAAAGCTTTTCCAGTATCACCAATTGATGCATAACCATGCATGATGGTAGTATAAGTACGCTCATCTGGAGAAACGCCTGCCAGCAGCATCTCGTCTAATACTTCAACAGCCTTTCCCATCTGCAGTATCAGAGAAAGAAATTGCCTCTCTATGAAATGGAAAATAAAATTAGCCATGCATAAATTTAAGTCGCCAATATTATCCAGTAATTGTGTTGCCTCCAAAGCCAACCATGTATGTGAATACATATGGTACACACAACCTAAAGAGCTCAAAAAGCTGAAGCAAAAAGGGTAAAAAAGAATTGGATGGCCACAGGACTTTTTACAATGCAAAAGCAGAGGATGGTGATTATTCAGTTGAAATAACACTTTTCCATCGCAAATCTACAATAAAACAAGCTGGACAATTGAATAATATCACCACAGGCTGAACACCTGACACGTTGCTTTCTTTTCTTCTGTTTTGTTCATTTTTCCCTTGGCCAAGCAACTATTATCCCAAACCCAAGCAACCAAATTTTGGCCAACCAGGTTGTTCTAATGTAATACACTAACCATATTAACACAGGATTTCTTTAAATATTCTATTACTCTAACATATACACGAGACAAACTATCACACTGCACCTGAAAATGTTAACAATAAAGTTTCATCATATGTCCGACATGCTTCGTAAGAAAGCACATAGAGCCATCAGAAACCAGCTTCTAGACCAAAAGTCACACAGCATTGACTGAGTGAGGCGCCGACAAACACTCAAGTTACAAAATGTGGTCGTTAACTCTCAATTATTACAGAAAAGGTTTCAAAATGACTTCGACATAATTTCTGTAAATTTGGAAATGTGCACACATTGTAGTGAAAAAGCACAACTGACATCCCAGGCAGGAAGCGAACACCTATAGCTCCTTATTGGAAAGAACTAGTCCTGATAGTTCCTAACAAACTGAGGTATCCATTATCTATTAACATAAATTACCTGGCGCTTTTCAACAAGGCCTAGGACCAGAGAGTTGAAAGTGTGCACAGTCGGAAAACATCCACTCCTCCTCATCATATCAAAAACCTCACGGGCTCTTCTAATGTCTCCAGCTCTTGCAAAACCATGTATAATGGGCGTAAATGTCCGTGAGGTAGGTTTGTGCCTCTCTTTTTGCATCTGGCCAACAGTTTGAATTGCACGATCCATGTTACCCATGCTGCAAAATGCTCCAATGATGTTATTGTAAAGCATAACATCTGGTTTTAAGCCATCTCTCACAACATCTTCAAAAATCGCAAACGCATTTGCCCAATCTTTCAACTTTACAAATCCGTTGATCAACATGGAGTAGGTCTTCATGTTATGTTTTATGCCTGCCAACTTCATCATGTTGCTGACCTCCAGGGCCTTGGAAACTTTTCCCATCTGAAAGAATGAAGCATACATTTTGAACAATCATTATTACACCATCAATCAAGCACAGATTGAATATGTCGAGTTGATAGGCTAAAGCACAGACATTTAGTAAGTACACAGCTTCTACATAGTTACTACTTTTGCTAAGTATAAGATTAAACACTGTCAAACACAGCAAGGTGAAATTTTTATTCTGAATACTTTTCAAGAGTAACAATCCAAAAAACATATAAATGGCATCACCACATCAGAGTAACAATGTTCGGTTAACAGTATTAGTCTCTTTCCCCACGAAACAATTTTAAGAATGCAGAGTCATAACTCGAGGTATATTTAAAGGTTTAGCAAGCTTCACAGCAGCAGTATGATGAACAGAGGGCTTGTTTGATACAATAAGGACAATATATGGCAATGTAAGTATTTTCATATGAAAAAATAATTCAGGAATGTAATGGACTGAAGGACATAGTTCAGAAGCCTAAAGACATGGAAACATGCACAAACTGACAGTGTTAGTCCTAAAATTGCTTTCAATGCAGCTTAGATGATGTAGGAGCAGCAGAAGATGGTCAATTGATTATGTTAGATAGCTTAACATACGCTGTAGTAGCCTAAGAAAATTAACAAAAGATTCATATATTTTTACTATATTAGGCTATTTCAATGTACAAATGTAAAGCTCTACGCTATAATAAGTATACGTTACGATACAAATATGTCTATTAAACCGGCCCGCCCTTACTAAAATCCTGGTGCCGCCGCTACTGGGTTGATATACATTGTTGGGCCCATTCTAACAGCTTAAGCTTTTGGAACAATGGTAACTTAACAGATTTTTCATACTACGCGATAAGATGCATAGGTGATACCATTTTAGGAGTTTTTAGATGCTTAGGTGATACCATTTTAGTTGTATTATGTTAGTGCTTCAGGTACGATAAGATTCACAAGATATTTCTAAGTTTGAAAGTTGCCTTAAGACCATCAATATGCTACTTTGCTGCAAAAGAACTAACTTTCCAGATTATAATAAGCTATATTTATTGTAAATAAAACTAGCGGCTTCTCCACTCCTCGTCCCATACTCTTCAGTCTTCACTCATCTCGTGTCTTCCCCATATCCCCCATATCTTCTCTCTTTTAAGGTTCTTCTATCTTTTCTACCATCATATCCCTCTAATGTCTTCTTCTCTTCTCTCTCGCCTGTATTGGCCTGGTATCTCTCACACTAAAGCAAAAAGTGGAATGTCACCATATATAGGAAAGGAAAAGTCAGCTCAGAATTTTGGCCTGCGATCAATGGTGAAAATCGATTCATGTACCGTACCCGACCCAATCCCTTAGGACTTAAGGCTCGGTTTGGTTTGGTTTGATAGATATCAAATTGACATGGCTCAACAGTATAAAAAAGCCAAAACCAAGCCTTGAGCCCGAATGAAAAACCTTTAGTACCAGTACAAATGCACAACCACCAAAAAGCCTAACAAAACTCAGGTAGGAGCACAAGAAAGGACAACACCATGGAAGTTTTACTGGATAATCACTTATGATGATAGTTTAGGATAATGAACTTCCAGGAATGCAGTTAAGAAACCAAAGTCTGGTAAGGTTAAGCAAAATAAATACCAGCTCAAGAGAGTAAAAACAAAAACAGAAAGAAATGAAGTCAAAGAAACTCTTATGTACCTTTGTGTAAAGATTAAGAAGGCACCCATAACTGATTACTGAAGGTGAAAACCCACATTCCTACACCAAGAAATAATGTCAGTACTCCGAAAAATGAATCGAGTAACTAATGATCAATTCATTCTTCAAAGCAAACCTCTTTATGTTAAGTAAATGAGTAACACTGCTCAGAAAAAAGCAAACACGAGAGAAAGAAACAGAGTTACAGAGAAGATAAAAGAGGTGGATTTATCTACTCGATCAGGTCAACAGTCCTCAATTTCTGGCCACCGATGGCAGCATATCTATCCGATGCAAAAGGCAGTTATTGCATGTGTCCATGGGTACGTCAATTAGATTGTTAACCACCAACTCATCTAAAAGCTTAAGCTGTTAGAGAGAGGGATAACTTTATTATTTATACATTCAACACACCCCCCTCACGTGTATCTAGGCTCTCCTCCATAAGCGGGCTAGACACCCGCATATATTTCAACATTAGGTAGGACTTAGGAGTTAGGATTGAAGTTCGAACACATGATCTATTGCCAACTCTAATACCATATTAGATTGTTAACCTCCGACTCATCTAAAAGCTTGAGCTATTACAGAGGGAGGACTTTCTTATTTATATGTTCAACAATGTCCACATGGACAATCCCGGTGAGTATTTATATGTGCATCAACTAGGCCTACCTAAGGAAAAGAAAAGTAGGTCTTATCGCCTTATTGCTATTTTGCATGTATAAGTACAAATAAATTATTTGCATGCACGAAATATTATTGCTCCCGTTCATATCACATTCTCCTTTTGCTCTCATCTGCGCCCTAGTTCTAGATAGCGCACCATCAGAGACCTAACGTTTAAGGGTTTAAATCCTGGAATCTTCTGGAGGACTCCAGTAGCAACTCTACCACGTGAGAAAGGTTGCTATTATGGTATGCTAGTTGTGATTGGGTGCCAGTGCTTTTTCACATATGAAGCGCAAGGAACTCATAAAGCAAGCTTATTGATAACCGTTGTGTTTGAGCTGCATCAACTAGTCCAATATACCTTCCCAGACTTCCTATATCATCAAAAGAAGATGAAAACCCCATGAGTGAGGTGATAATGAACCAATTGATGACCAAATGTTCCAATAGTCCTAATTGCCCACCAGTTCAAATTTTACGCGCTCATCACAAATCTTTGAAAACCCTCTTAACCAGAATGTTCATGTTCAAAACCTCTACCAATATTTTCCATGTAACTGGAAGACCAGCTTAGTGGGGTTTATTGTGCATCAAATACTCCTCCACAGACCAGATTCATTGACGCTCTTCTAGTTCAATATACTCCCAATCTGGACCTTCACCATAAGGTCTCCATCAATCTGGTCCTCTCCAATTGCATGCCATCTCAAATAGAGTATCCACCAAACAAATAATGCTGAATCCCATGCCAATCCACAGATAGTCTCAGGAAGTTTGGTACAATAGCAATGGTACCCTCCTTGTCAACGACACTATCAGTTGAGATCTGGGATCTCCACTTATGACGAACCAGTCTTCAACCTAGGCTAGGTGGCACACAAAAGTGCACCCTCCACTCACATCCCTAACTATCATGCTAAACAAATCTTCCCAATATTTTTATTTGGCAATCATCCTGCCTTTATAAGGTTTTTGAAACTGACAGGGACAACCTTGTGGTTGCTGAATTTACACTGCCCTTATAAATTCTTCCCTTGACTATGAAGAAACTTCCCATCCATTGAATTGCCATTACCAAAGATAGCATGAATCTTCTACTGCCAACATTTCTCCGTGTCTAAATGCCAAACTAAAAAATAAAAAATACCTTCTCAAAGCAACATAACACAAGCAGAAATAGAGATAGCAGAAGGGAACAACCCATCTCCAAACCTATTTCACAAGCAAACAAGCCAAAAATACTATCTCTCTGCATCTCCTTCCAATCCGGCCTCCACCATTGCAATCCCTCCTGACCGGAGCGGCCCACTTCCATCCTCTCTCCTCCCCTCTCCTCTCCAGTCTCCACCATTTCCACCCCTACCACTAATGGTTGACATGTACACACGTTCACCCTATAATTATCCATTAACTAACATCCACATAGAAATATAGGTTATTCATTGCGTCTGTGTCATTCAACAAAAGAATCACATGAATCCAAAGCTAAGAAATGCAGCCCCCCTCCACGCCTGTACACAAGTATTAAGTAATACACAAGGTTTACAAACATGCTTACATGTGATTTGTTACTCACCAAATCAAGCGTATACGCACCCATATACATTATACATGGTTATGGTTGATTCGTTACACGACAATTATGGATATGACCTAATATCTATCTCCACCTTCTGGTTCCTCCACTAAACAGATTTTATTTTCTTTATGAACCAAGTTATTGTTGTCAAACCTTGTAGCAATGATGGATTGTGATTTGCGAGGATTTGTCTGTATTCTGAATATCAAAAGAAGAGTCTGATTCGAAATCACAACAGTGGTGTACAATCAAGATAGTGGGGGTGGTGGAGATGGCAGTGGCAGTCAGTGGTGTTGCAACTGGAAAGAGAGAAGAGAAGTAGGTTGTCGTGGCAGAGAGAAGGGGATGGGAAAAGAAAAGGATATTTGGCTGCAAGATAGCTACTAGGGAAGGATGATAAGGCTAGGGTTGTTTCCATATTTTACAAAAATGAAAAGTAGAAGCGTCAAAGCTTAAAATCACAGCAATTTTAAATGGCTGTTACCCAAGAACACTGACACAGGAGGACAGCAAAAAATCAGAGTGTAATTGTCAGAAGTCTCACTGGATGTCTGTTGTAAGTATCCCATTTTTAACAGGTAAACAAATCCATTCAAGGAGTGAAACAAGGGGCACCACTATACACTGGGAGTTTAGGAAAAACATATCTCCCATGTGAAATCAATATAAGCTAAAGAAGATGCAAAACATTTCAGATATACCTCGCAAGGACCTATTTCATAAGTTAATATCTTCAGTGTTGTGTATAACATACTCAGCCCCATTCTGCATCACTAGCTACTCCACTACTTAAGTTAACCCCGTCTCCACCAATCTTCCTAGCACAAGCCTTGAAGGAGTCAAAGCAGATCTTTTCAAAATCCTACACAACGTTTCTTTTTCTGTTTTTTTTTTTTTAAATGGAAATCCTACACAACCTAAGATATTAAAATCCATATGCATAAACATGAATTTCAAATGAAAAACCTGCAGGATGACTATGGGCTTTGAGGATGTAAATGTGCAATTTCATATATCATTCGCAATAAAAATCAATTACTACCTCAAAATTGTTCGAATCACTTCAAATTAATACCTAATGATTTTCTTTAATGGTCATGCAATCTCCCACTCAGGTATATAGTTTCATTTCCAAATGAAGTGCTGATATTGTATCTTCAACCATATTACATAAACATTAAACATCATCTGTTTCTTTGGCATGTGAAAAGAAAATAAGGAAACTGTCCCAGTCACAATCTTGAATTGCCAATGCCACTCTTATTTCTTCCACCCCATCATAAGGGTGTGTTTGGAACCAACGGACAGAAAGTACAACACATTTTCCTTCCTATGTTTTGTTTTCTTTCCAGATGGAACAAGAAAAAAACCACTGATCGATGCTCATTTATTTTCTTTTTCCTTCACTTATTCCTTTCCTAGATTCCTTGTTTTCCTTTGTTCGTCTATGTTACTTATTCTTCTTTCCCCTTTTCTTCAAAATCAAACCAGGACAAGTCATTTTCTGTACCACTTTCCTTTCTTTTTCTTTGCAACAAGGGACTGGTCTGGTATAACAAAGTAGAGAAAAGTAATTACTTTGTCCCTAAAATTTCTTTTTAACACTTACTGTCCTTTCTCATCTCTCCACAAGTTCCAGCATAGCATAAATTTTGGATTTTGAAAATTAAAATAACAAAACTGAACTTAAAGAAAGAAAATATATACCTGACAACAAAAAACCTTTAAAAGCTGATAAAGCAAGCAAATATGCAATTAAGGAAGTCAAAGGCATCCACGCAACTCACAGCTACAGAACTCCAGATATGTCAGATTCATAAACACCTCAATCAGCAAAATTAGTATTACCTTAAGCCTTCTAAACACAAGTAGACATTTGTCTTCATCTCCAATCATTGTGTAACCATCCATCATAGTGTGATAGATTTTGATAGGAGCATCAATACCTTCTTCTTCCATCTCCCGCACCAAAGCTTCAGCTTGATCCATGTTACGTGCTTGGCTGTTGTAGTAGTAGAAGAACAGAAGACAACATAAGCAAGGAAACCTCTACCAAGCATTGATATTATTATTTACGGAATCGAACACATGAATGCTCCATAAAAGTAGTGCCAACAAACAACAACGTAAGAACTAAGTAACTTAGTATACAAATTTAGATCATTTAGCATGATAGTTAATTAGTTACCATTTACTATATACCAAACTTACACAAATATCGTAAGTTACGTGGAGACCTGCAGGAATCACCTGATATTTATAAGAATGTAAGATAGGATCACTTCTTCCGGATTATAAGCTCACACCCGCTTCAACCATGCTTCACCTAAGGAAAGGATACATCTATAGAGCACTACAGATTCTTGGAGACGCGTTTCACTTTGGTGATGGTAACTAACCCACCATTGATGCTACTAGCTACGACACTTACAAAAAAGTTCTACAACTCCATAATCCATGGATTCCATACACAAAAGGGAAAAGTCATTAACTCGAATCTGCCAGATGAAAAACTCAAATCCATCAAAGGAAACCATACCAATGGCCATATATTATACTTCCGTATATGCCCACATCCAAAGTTGCATGTCTCTCTTTCGCCTCCTTAAACCACTGATCAGCAGCTCTGCCAAAACAAAAACATAATTTTTAGATTTAGAGAGACATAATTGTCCATACAGCTATTTGTACAATAAGACGAATATCCTCAAATAGTAAAATGGAAAAAATTCTCATTATTGGTAGCATATTATTAAGGCCACAAACAAATACTCCAAATGAAGATTTTGAGAACTATTCCAATAATAAGGGCCTAAGGCTTTTCTCATCAAGTAGGAAGTGCCTGCTAAACTATGAATCATCAAATTGATTTAAATTCTAGCCAAAATTGTTATTTTTCAATTTGCAGTGTTTGGGTTTTAAGCAGAAAACAATCAACCAAATGTCACATTGCTAAGCAACTCCACCAAAAACAAGTTACAAAAAACCGCAATGAAGAATTATTCATGCAAAGCCAGCAAAGTCTTTGCCAGATGGTACAGTGTAAGAACAAAACTTTTACCGACTACAGAGAACTGCTATCCACAAAAATCAATAACAGATATAATTAGGAAACACAGACAGCACAGTAAAATGAGTTAAACCCTATGAAGCAATTAGTTTTCTCAAACACGTAGAAGCCCCATTCCATAATAAGAAAAAAGATTAACTCAAATGAACAATAGCAAAGTGCAATCCGGAATTCCAAAAGCAGACATTCACGTAACAACAGTAGAAGGCTGATACCTATCAAACTAGGAGCTTACAAAATTTATTAGAAAAACAAGAAGGGAAAATTCCCAATAAGAAAGTAGAAGGTCATCAAAATGCTAACCATGGACAATATTCTCTGAAAGAATATTATAAAATAACATAAACATGCCTTCCGTGTCTACTAAGTTGAGTGTGTGTATACTGTATATAGAAATATGAACTCACACCGCTACTTACTCAATGTTGCCGACCTTGGAAAATCCCGTAACAATAATACTGTAAGTGACCAAAGTCAATTCAATGCACTCATTTTTCATTTTCCTCACGCAAGCTAATGCTTCATCCATGTCTCTGCCTACTGCATAAGCATGAATCAGACTGCAAAAAAATAAATCACAGTTAATGCTGGAAAGTGTGCGATTCCAGTTAATTAAAGAAATTATCAAAATGCTGCAAAGCAAATGGTAAGTACAGTAAAGAATATTCACATTGAAGCATCAAGCTCAAGAAACTGTAATGTATTCTTTAATCAAGGACTTCCGTTATCAATTAAAGTAGACAGGACGAGCAACTTAAGCACAATTTGCAGTGAGAGTAATGGCCGAAATAATGTCACATAAACAACTAAGACAATCAATTGATACCAAAGTTCAATGTTGGCTGTAAGATAGCAACAAAAAATAAAGAGAATTAAAGTCCAACATGAACAATGTTGCAGAGCATTTTACTTTGTATAGATATGTGAGTTTGGCTCTATTCCCCTCGCCCTCATGCTCTCAAAAGTACCACGTGCATGATGAATGTCTCCCCTCTTTCCATAGTAGTTCACCATCAAACTGAACTCTTTTCTGGAAGGCTAAAAGAGTAAAGATTAAAACAGAAATTAGAAGTAAATGTTTTATATTATGGTAAGTCTAGAAGATAACCAGAAGGAATTCTAGAAGCATAATCCACATTACCTAATATTCAAACACGATAAAAAGTTATATGTACCCATGTGCACGTAAACAACACTACTTTCAAACCAAACTCTTTTCTGGAAGGCTAAAAGAATAACGGTTAAAAGATAGAATACAAAAAAAATTGTTTTACACTATGTTAAGTCTAGAAGATATTCAGAAGGAATTCTAAAGCAATAATCCACATTACCGAGTATTCAAACAAGAAAAAAGTCAACATGTTACCTATGTGTACATAAACAACACTAGTCTCAAAAGCAATGAATTCAAAGAAATACCTGAGATTGTGCTTAATTTTTAATTCAAATGCGGCCAGAAGCTCTCTTAGCTCATCAAAGCTGGCAACAGGGTATAGTGGTGGTAAAGTAATTATAGTGGGAGCCAGTAGATAAGTGAAATGGTATACCACCAAAGCTCATTAATGGAATGGGAAAACCCTGGAAACGACCACTTGATCGTATTCCTTGAAAAGGTAATGTGATTTCCATGATTAAGTGTTGACAACTCCCGAAGAAACGTACCACATGTTGGATTAAATTCAGGCTTCCCTGTTGGTTATGTGACTAAATTCTCCGGAAAAAAAAAAAGTAGCATTTAACATGCTTCGAAGAAGCAAAGATACTTTCAGGCCACATTTAGAAGTGCTTAATACTTTTATTGTTTGCCACTTTCTATGTGGTCAAAGACTTGGACTTTAGTATCCTCAGAGCTCCTTCTAGTTGACATGGATTTTGTATTTTTTACAAGTACACTTATTTTTTCCAATTACATTCATAAAGTTCAATCCACAGACCCAGTAAAGTGATGCGATACTATCCCAATTTGACAAACATTGGGTACGAACTAATTCACAACATCTATTCTGCACTGTTGCTGTGGATCTAAAACACTTCTGCACGCCATCACGAGATACTGCAACCAAAATTGAAGATAATGCAACTGACTCACAACGAGATTTTTCACAAACAAAATCAAGTACCAGTACCTTTTCAATCCCCTCAAAAGCTCGCACAACCGCCTGCCAATTCTCCGGCTGAGTCTCCAGCACCCTCCGGAATTCCCTCCGCGAGCCTTCCCTCTCTTCGTGCCACTCAGACCTGTACTCCACCCCATCCTCCCCATCCTCCACCCACCTCTCCCTCGCGGCCTCCCTCTCCTTCAACCTCACCCCATCATCCAACTTCACAGTCAATACCCTCCCGTGAAACTCCACCCCGTCAAACTCCACCGCCTTCATCGCCGACCTATCTGCCATCTCCCCACCGTATATCACAAACCCAAACCCTTTATTCCTACCAGTCTCATTGTGGCCCTTTATCAGTATCACACTCTCTATCGGCCCGAACTGCCGAAAGAACTCGGCCAGTTCGTGTTTCTTGATCCACAGTGGAAGGTTTCCCACAAAGATTTTCCCTTCCTGGCGGGTTTCAATTCTCAGGGTGGTTTCGGAGAATTCCTTTTCTTCAACAAGGTTTTCTCCGGGAGTAAGAAGTGGCGGCGGGGGCGGGGGCGGGGG
>BPLS01031742.1:179699-196538 GCA_019656275.1 Rhododendron kiyosumense | reverse complement strand
AACGTTCAAACCAAATGAAACCAAGTACGAAATTAATAGTCAATTACAAAGTTCAACAACGTTCAAACCAAATGAAACCAAGTACGAAATTAATAGTCAATTACAAAGTTCAACAACGTTCAAACCAAATGAAACCAAGTACGAAATTAATAGTCAATTACAAAGTTCAACAACGTTCAAACCAAATGAAACCAAGTACGAAATTAATAGTCAATTACAAAGTTCAACGTTCAAACCAAATGAAACGAAGTACGAAATTAGTAGTCAATTATTCCTCCTCTTCTTCTCCATATCCCTCCATATTATGTATTTTACCCCATTTTTTCAGTTTTTTTTTCAATTTTCTCCACACTTCCGAGTAATCTCATTTTACCGAGTAATCGGTACTCGCCGAGTAATCCTGAGTAATCGGCTGGCTGAGCAATTCCACCGAGTAGCCCTAACTCTACTCGGCCACGCACCGAGTACCAAGTACTCGCCAAGTATTTCCGAGTTTTAGAACACTGAGTTTTTTATAAAAAAAACTACACTTTGTTTCCAGAATTAAAAACGTGTCAATATCCATGGGCTTTTCAAAAAAACTAGTCGGTGGCGTGAGAGTGAGAGGAGTTACTTTATTTATATACACCAAACAATACTACACTTTGTTTCCAGAAGATCTCGAATTTGAGAGAGAGAGAGAGTGTGTGTGTGTGAGAGAGAGAGAGAGAGAGAGTGTGTGTGTGTGTGTGTGAGAGAGAGAGAGAGAGAGAGAGAGAGAGAGAGAGAGCTAGAAAAATTACAGCAGTGAGGCGGCGATGACAGCAGCGGCGAGATCTCTTCTTTCAGGGTTTCACTTTACAAAGAGATGACAGGAGAATCCAAGTCCAAGATCGATCAATCAAGTGGGTGTTGGACAAGCCCTAATCTATGGGTCGAATCCCTTAAATTCGTATGAGAATATTACAGTTACACCCCTTAATTTAAAAAAATTATAGACTTATCCCTATTAATCGCCAAATAACCTACTAATCGTCCATTAACCGATTAATCGACAAATCGCCAACCGACTAATCGCCGACTAACTCCGATTTGACCTACTAATTCAAATGCCTAGGCATGAATCTAATCGGTTGGGCCATTTTTATTAATCGGCGATTGAATCCGCCTTTTAGAACACTGTTCTCAAGGTGCCTCATTAACACTAATGTATTGCTCATCAGTCATCACCAAACAAAGTCACAGGGTAAAATTTTCCCCGCTACATTTGTTTGACAGCCACAGCCTCCAAAACAGTTACCACCATATTCCACCCCATCACTACTACTGTCCCCAATTGATTGAGACCTAAGGCTCGGTTTGGTTTGATTTATCACTACTAAGTTCACCAACAAACATGCAGAATTCCAGCACCATAATGGCTTTCCAAAAAATGCTCCCAAAAAGGAAAAATACAAGAAAATCACTAGACTTCTCAATTTTCAAGTACAACAATAAAGCCAAGACAATTGACAGAGAAGAATCTTGTTCTTTTCCTCCAACAGTTACCTTAGAAATACTACTTTTACATGAAGCATGTTTCGAGGTAGAACCAAAATGTAATCATAAGCATGCATGGTAAAAACAAATAAAGCCTTCTAATATACCTCAGTGGCTCAGTTGTTCCACATATTTTTCTGTTAGTTAACAGGCATCAGCCACTGCAGATTTATGTCAAATTGTTATTTTCACACTTCCTCAAACTAGTCTTGACTCCAAAACTACGATTGATATACCACCTTGGTACTAGCAGTTCTCCACCTTTCAAGGATATATCATATATGTAACATTTTCCCAAAAGTCATAACAATATAATAATACTAAGCAAATTGAAAAACTTTGTCCAAGTACAGTTTTTAGCACAAGCATAAGCCCGAATTAATGTAAAATCATAGACTGCACCAATGATCACAGCACGTATGCACGTACTATGGCCATCTAGAACCCAATCACTGAGGTCTTCATATTTTGTTTTCCTTCTTTGATACGTGGACATTTTCCTTGACCTTACTAGCCCAAAAATTGCAAAGAAACACAGCATTAAGGTCAATGCTCATCACATCACTATGAGGTGTTGGAACAACATAGGTAACAAAGTTCCAATATAAGATGCCCAAGTTCGGGAAGAAGAGAAGGCCAGTGTCCTTCCATGGGTGAATTAAATTTACTATTACACAATGGTACAAAAAGGATTCAGCATTTCGGCACTGAAATTTGGCATTGGTTTGGCATGTGTATCGAGGTGTTGGGTTGCATATAGGTATCTACAATGGGGCAATATTTCAGCCGATATCAGATAGTGTACGCTTATACATAAGTTAAGCAGGTGTCGAAATTGGAGGCCAAAATCCTGTTACGTAGTGGCCAACACAAGAACAACTGATATTTAGAATCTTGGGAGAGTCGAGCTATGTCCGGCATGATAGGTTCTTCAGAGAACCACGTGTAAGCAAAGAACCTCTATTCAATTTCGGTCAACTTGGAGCCACCCTGTGAGGGTGAGCCAAACAAACGCCATGATCAAACCTCTAAACCACGTTACCTCTGGGTTCCCAAACGAAGATCTTAGTCCTTGATCCTAATCTAGATAATGATGCTTTAGGCCAAATGTAATGTGGAGATTTTTGTCATGGTGTTGGGAAGTTGAGCCAAGTATTGTACAATTTAGTGGGCTTGGCCCAAGAGTGGGCGCTCCAAAGACAAGTGGCTAGCTGTAATGCATTATTCATAGACGTTTGAATGCGCGCAAGAGAGGGCAAGCCAACCTGTCTGGGAATCGATGTCCGAGTAGGGAGCTGCACTAGACTCTAGAGATGTAGGTACTTTATAGAAATCCATGTGCAAAATATATTGAGGACCACATATCTCAAACCAACAAGAGTGTATGTAGTTCTATCAATAGACAACACATGCATCAATATATATACACCATCCGAACAAGCCAACAATCATTTGGTATGGACTCTTTTCGAGGCTGGCTCGCACTTTAAGAAACGTACAATGAGGGTAACGGGTAATCCCATGTATTTTTGTTAGTTTCATACTGTTTTTGTTAGACTTTTCGGTGTGAAACCGTCAAAACAACCTAAGACCAACAACTGCCCCAATAAGCGCCACACTTCCCTAAACATTTTACCACTACTTCATCACTCATCAACTCCTTAAGAAAGTCTTGGACAAATCATTTCCATTCACACACCCAGATTCCTCTCCATTTTCCCGAAAAGATTAAAAAAATACACGGCAATTTCGTGGCTGTTAGAAGGAACTTTGATGCCCTGACAATTTTCCCTGATTCAGTCTTGCCTATCTTCGGGGGCCTATACGTATGGGATTACATACGTTTTAGATTTCCTTCTCTTTTTATTTTTCCAAGCATCATGCACTATTGGGTACTTTAAACCATAGAGATTTTGCTCACCTATAGCGTTCACTCCCGCCTCTGGTTCACTGATATTATAAAGCATGAACGGGAAGTGGTATGGCTTCAAACAAGTAATTCTCGGTTCTAATATCGAGTTAAGAGTGCAAATCCCCAAAAATATTTTGTGTTTTCTAACTACAAACCTAGTACAAATCAAACAAGGAATCTACGAGCACAAAATGCCAATGGTCCATACCAAGACCTACAAAAACAGACGAGAACTAGAAATGTATCCGTACCTCGGAAACTGGAAAAATCCTTCGGAGAGATGTTGAGCGTTGAAGAGGTAAAGTTAAACCCTAGTTTCGATTCACAGTGACAAATTCTTCTCTGTCGTGAAGGGCTATTTGTATATGATGTATGATAAGGTTGTCGAAGTCTTGTGGTCTTGCTTGGGGAGAGGAGGAACCCTAATCCGTGGGTATTGTGGTTCCTCTGAAATAAACAAGCTGGGTAAAAAGATAGGGTAAATCACACACACCACCTGGATTCTGTTAATATTATACACTAGGTCCATTATTTTAAGAAGTTTCACTGCCACCAACTAATAGCTAACTCTTCTGTTAGAGCATCTCCAATCCATCAAAAATAGAGGATGGAAGTGACACATTGAGGGGAGATTTTGTAATTTATTCCCTTTTTTTTTCACTTTTTGTATTTTTTGGGAGAATATTTGAGGGACCCACCGTCCTTTTTTGAGTTTGGTCCTCCAAAAGTAAATTTGGTCCTCTAAAAATGGAGGACCAAAAGCAAATTTGGAGTATGAAATTTCTCCAAACTCTAAAAAAGGACGATGGGTCCCTCAAATATTCTCCCAAAAAATACAAAAAAAGAAGAAAAAATGGAATAAATTACAAAATCTCCCCTCAATGTGTCACTTCCATCCTCTATTTTGGAGGAATAAGGATGGATTGGAGATGCTCTTAGAGCATCTCCAACTGCCTCAAGTAAATTTTATGCAAAATGCTTAGAAAAAGTGCAAATTTCTACTTTGACTAGCCACAAACAGCCTAAGCAACGTGCCTATTCAAATCACAAACTCCTTTTCAAAACGCAAAAGAAAATAAAAAAAATTACAACACTCTCGACCACCTGTTGATGCATGTAAGGATAAGCAGCAAATCGGTACGACGCAGATAACAAATCACCCATAAACCCTCAAATCAATACAACCAAGGGTTAGCACCATCCTATATAGTGCCAGCACATTATTTTTGGAGGCTTGAAGCGAACCTCTTGAATGAAGCCTCCCTATATTTTTTATAAAAAGTTTCATTAAAAAAATCATTACAAAATATAAGTATATAGTTATCTCAAAAAAATACAACTATTACTATATCTCAAAATTCATCATTTGAAAATTAGGCCAAGTTTTTTTTTTTTTTTTTTTGTTAATATCTCAAAATTAGACAAATTTCACTTAACTTTTAGCATTTTTTGGAGGTTTTGTTCTAATAAAAAAAAAAGAGCGATTGTTAGCTGTGCGCCAAACTTTTGTGAATTATTGATTCGTCTTGATGAGAGGAATTGAAAAGGTAAAAAAATATTACTTTTATCCAAATACTTTTGGAAATATCCAATTTTAAGCCAAAAAAGCCTTTTGAACTTTTTTTTGTGAATTATGGATTCGTCTTGATTAAATCATTATCGTAAAAATTTGATTCGATCAGGTTTAGAAAGCTCCTTGATTGGGATGCAATTTATTTTTTTGAATGATAGTTATCGTCTGATCAAATGTATAGTGATACCCGATCAACGACATTCTTGTTAAGAAACCTTGTTAAGAATGATGAACTCCGTAATATGTAATAACAGGCGATTTGGATCAAAAAATAAAGACTCTAGTGGGGTCAGGTCAAGCAATCTAATACTTTAATGTCTCGGGATGCATCAAATGTTATCCGATGAGGCGGTCGCATAAATCCGATGATCTCCGATTTTGCTAACAACAATGGAATCAGTGAGACGTGAAATCCTAACAGTTCAGATTGACCATTGTAAAAATTGAATTGGTAATGACCTTTTAAATCTTATACGTTCAATGTAATTCTTAACAAACTAAGTCTTGTGCTGTACTTGAACGTACGTTAGCCATTTGACCGTGACAGAATTACGATGATCCAGTCCGTGGCTTTTGTTTTCCTTGTTGATTATATCATTCTTGTAAAAAATTGTCTCAATCGGGTTTATAAAACTTCTTTATCGAGACACAAAAATATTTACAAAGTGGGTTTTTCTGTCCGATCAAGTGTGTAGCGATTCCTGATTAACCTCATTATTGGTAAGAATGATGTGATCCATAATATGTAAAAGATGGACGGTTTCAATCGAAAAAAAAATACTCAATTGGGTGTCGGGTATTGCAATCTAACACTTTAATGCCTTGGACTGCATCAAATATGGTCCGATCAGGCGGTTGCCGATATCCGATGATCTTCGATTTTGGTGATTCCAACCGAATCAATGAGACGTGAAATCCTAATGGTTCAGATCGACCAATATTGAAGTATAATTGGCTGATTAAGTTTAGAATTCGTTACGCGAACGAATTCAACGTTTTGTAACCAACATTTTTTTCCCCTCTTTAATTCAACGTTTTCTCTCAACCAAATAGGAGTAATAGCCTAATAGGGCATCTTGCCCCTGACGTCGTTCACAACTGGCGCTAAAAAATTTCGCTAGATAATTTCATCCAAAATTTCCCCTCTTCAATTGGCGCTAAAGTCTTCCGCTACTCGAAGAAGTCTGAAAATTTGGAAGAAAACCGCCGCACGTACTCCTCCATCTCTATCCCCATCTGGTCTCTGTTTGAAGCTTTCTCTCAAGCTAAAAAAGGCCGCTGTGGGATTCAAGATATTTTATAGATTTTGGTCATGTTTTTGCAATATCTGGGTAATTAATCACTATCCTCTGTTAATTGATTCCTCTGTTAATTGATTGGCAATTGAAAGCGTGTGTGTTGGCCATTAGTACGTTGCTCATCTTGTTGGGTTTTTCTGAGTTGGCGCTCCTGGTTTTACTGTGGTGGTTATCTATCGCATTCCTTTCGTAAACTTCATCCATCAGAGGGATGCCCTTAGGGGTGTTCCCATTCAATCCACGACATCCTTTCTCCTTTTGGGTCCAGATGTTGGAAGGCGTAGAAATCATTTCCACTCACTAAAACTTGTGGTTCTGTATGTGATATGATAAAAATACGGGAACATGATAACCATTAATCTTTGTTGGAAAATGATATAAAGTGGGTTTTTGAGAATGACAGAATTGGAGGACCATAAATAGTATGCATACCCATGGAGCTTAGGTGGTAGTAATTGTTTAGCTGAAGTTGATAGCTATGCAGTAGTACAGTTTCTCGTGCAGCTTCAAACGATTGAGTTCTATGATTTCTATAACTTGATTAATTCTAATTCCTTTCAGTTTTTTTTTTGGAATATTCTTAGAGCTCAACTTTGTGTTATGCTTTATTCATTAACATGTTTTTAGGTCATGGCCCCAACGACTCGTAATACTGGACGAGTCCATGTACAGCCTAATTCCTCTCAGCCACACCAAGCAGCTATGGATGATGTTGCCGTTGTTCAGCCCCTTAACGAACCAGGTAAATGATAAACTCACAAGTGCATAGAGCTATCCTTTTTCTTTTCTTTTTTGCTTCTAACTCACTATCTTGCCATCAATTAGAAATTGGAATTGAAGAAATTGCAAGCAGTAGGAAAAAATGCAATAGAGTTCGAGGTCCCACTTTTATGTGTAAAGTTTGGGGCCAACAAGAAGATGAGCGTGTGAAAGTTTCATTCAATGACAAAGGACAACCGATTTCCAATAATAGCATCTTGAGCCACTTCTTAGGTACTATAGCAAGAAATGGGAAATATGCACCTCTCCACTACAAGAGTTGGCCCAAGATGCCTCGAGTTTACAAGGACGATATTTTTGCATTAGTATTAGTAAGTTTGATAATTATAGCAACATTTATTTGGAAGCATATGGTGAGAGATGTCTTTGTATGTGAAATGCCATCACCAACGTTATGAATTTAGAGGGCATTACATCTTGAAAATTTTGGACTTGTTAGCTTACTAAATGATCTTTAAAATATTGTGGATTTGTAGCAAAAATTTGATTTTTGTGCTGGTCACAAGAGGTGGATCTTGAGATCACTTTCGAAAAAGTGGAGAAACTGGAAGGCTACAGTGAAGAGGGACAACTTTGATTCTGACCTACCCATTGAGGAACAAATACATAGTGCTTTGGATCGAGTGCAAGCAGACCAATGGAAAGAACTTATTAAGTATTGGCATGGTGATGCGAAGGTATGAGACCTTTGATCTTTACCAATTTAAGTAATCTTAAAATTTGTCCTTACTTCATGAAAACTTTTTGGTTTCAGAAAGTTAGTGATAAAAATAAGGATAGTCGAGCAGGGCAATCTACCTTTTATAGGATGGGCAAAACTCCGCTAGCCATAGTAAGAGAGGTTGAGGTACGTAATCTTATAAATTTGTTGACTATTTGTACTAAAATCAATAACTTTATAAGTAGTATGAGATTTTACTTTTGGTATGCTCACAGGCAAAAAACCTCGGCCATGATCCATCGCGTGCACATTTATTCCTTACTTGCTTCACAGACAATGGCAAGGTCTCAAATGAGGAATTGCGAAAAAAAATAGTGCGTTTCTCCAACTTCTTTCATACATAAACTTATGTTCTTAGATTCCAATAATAACGTAAATTATTTTGTTCCAGGAAAAAATGAAAGAGCTGTCCAAACAAGTTCCAGAGGGTGAACTTGATTCTTCTGGTCCAAATGATGTATTTTCCCAAGCTATGGGCAAAAAGAAATCTGGAAGTGTGCGCATGTATGGGCTAGGGGTTTGCCCATCTGATGTTTGGGGTGAAGTGCCTAGTGTTAGAATATAGTTGGACTTAGTCCCACATTGGTTGCTTATGTTATGTAATTAGTAGCCACATAATATAAATAAAGCTCACTTGTGTTAGGGTTAGTTAACACCCTATACACTTTTCCTTCTTTCTCTCACAACATGGTATCAGAGCGGGATTTTAACCTTAATCTTAAACCACCTAAACCTTAGCCTCTATACATAATCCCTACAATCCTAGCCTAAACCCTAGCCTCTGTACATAATCCCTAAAATCACAATCCTAATCCTAGCCTTTGCCTTAACCCTAATCCTAGTTCACAGATACTATTCATCGCTGGTACTGTTCACCGTCGTTACTGTTCATCGCGCACTGTTCACCGTCGTTACTGTTCATAGCTGGTTTCTCTTCCACCAGGAAAGTCTACCGTTGGATGTCGGTGGGTATTTACCGTCACGTATAATCCGGATGACACCGTAGAACGGTACAAGGCCTGTCTTGTGGCCAAAGGCTATACCCAGACGTATGGCGTTGATTATGCTGAGACTTTCTCTCCTGTGGCCAAGATTAACTCTATTCGCATTCTTATTTCTATGGCTGCCAATCTTGGTTGGCCCTTATTTCAGTTGGATGTCAAGAATGCAGTTCTACATGGTGACCTGTTCGAGGAGGTGTATATGGAGCAACCTCCTGGGTTTGTTGCTCAGGGGGAGCGTTCTCAGGTGTGTCGCCTTCGCAAAGCCCTTTATGGTCTTAAGCAGTCCCCTCAAGCTTGGTTTGGCAGGTTTAGTGATGCTGTGTTGCAGTTTGGTATGCGTTGCTCTCATTTTGATCATTCTGTCTTCTCTATTCAGTCAGATCAGGGAAGAGTAGTGTTGATTGTGTATATGGATGATATCATTATTACTGGGGATGATCTGAAAGGTATTGATGAGCTGAAACAGTTCTTACAGCGTCAGTTTCACACCAAAGATTTGGGTAAGCTACGATATTTCTTGGGTATTGAGGTAGCAAGATCCAAGGAAGGGATCAGTCTATCTCAAAAAAAGTATATGCTAGATATTCTAGAGGAGACTAGTTTATTGGGAGCAAAGCCTGTAGAGACTCTTATGGATTCAAACGTCAAATTGTATGTTGATCAAGGGGAGATATTTCCTCATCCAGACCGTTATCGTCACTTGGTAGGCAAGTTGAATTATCTCACCAATACACGGCCTGATATCTCATTTGCTGTCAGTATGGTAAGTCAGTTCATGTCAACCCCTCGTTTTCCACATTGGGAAGCTTGTCTTCGTATTGTGAAGTATCTCAAGGCTCATCCAGGACGTGGCTTGTTTTATCGTTCAAATGGTCATTTGCGTGTTGAAGCCTTTACCGACGCTGATTGGGCAGGATCACCATCTGATAGACGGTCCACAACTAGGTACTGTACTTTTGTTGGTGGAAATTTAGTTACCTGGAAGAGCAAGAAACAAACTGTGGTTGCTCGATCCCGTACTGAAGCAGAGTATCATGCCATGGCTCATACTACATGCGAGGTTGTATGGTTGAGAGCTTTGCTCGAGGAGTTGGGGCTTAGCGTACAGTTACCTATTCCTATGTATTGTGATAATCAGGCAGCAATACATATTGCTTCGAATCCGGTATTTCATGAGAGAACCAAGAACATCGAGGTAGATTGTCATATTGTTCGGGAGAAGATAGATAGTGGTGTGTTGGCTACCCTTTTTGTGCTTACAGGAGCTCAGTTGGCAAATATCTTCACCAAACCTTTAGTTAAACCACGTTTAGAGTTGTTACGTAACAAGCTGGGATTTTATGATATTTATTCTCCAGCTTGAGGGGGAGTGTTAGAATATAGTTGGACTTAGTCCCACATTGGTTGCTTATGTTATGTAACTAGTAGCCACATAATATAAATAAAGCTCACTTGTGTTAGGGTTAGTTAACACCCTATACATTTTTCCTTCTTTCTCTCACAACATAGCAGTGGCACATCTTATAGGATGTCAATGGAGTGGAAGACAGAGCTAGATAAAACAAACAAAAAGTTGGAAGAGCTAACGAATTTATATTTGCTGAGTCGTACAAATGGGGGTAACACCTCAAACATTCCAATTACATCTCCAAACATTCCAATCACATCTCCGAACCAACAGATTGGTTCTTCTACATCTTTTTCCCAACAAGGACGAGTTAAGGTAAAACTATTTTCATGGTAGTGATTATTCTACTATTAAAGTCAAAAATTTATTGGAGAAAAACAATTTACCTCTTGGTAGCTTCCTGCTTACCTATGCTAATGTTTGAACCTTTACTTGGGTTCAACTGTGGTGATGTTCCTGAAGTTGTAGAATGGAGTCAATGGACAAAGCACAAATGATTTAGTTTTTTGTAAGTTCACTATCCAATCAGAATGGACCATATCTATGTCTTATGCTATCAGAATATCACATTGGTGGACAATAGAACAGTTTTGGCAAGGTGGAAAGAACTTCAATTTATCAATCTTTGTTTTGCTTTGGTGCTGTAAAAGACTAAATAGGAGTTGCTCACGACAGAGGTTATTCTATTGTTAAAGTCATTCTAGTGTATTAGAAAAATATTGCTTGATTAAATTAGGCTATGGGTTATCTAATGAAAATCCAGTTTCCCTGGTTGGATGGCATTTAACATTTTAAACATGCATGCTTAATTGTGGAATCTGATATTGCATTAAGTGTAGCTCATTTTTTTAGCACTTACAATGATAATTGATTGTAGAACACCTACACTAGATGTGCTGATATTAGCTTGAACTTAAAAATGTGTGGCATCATTCTCCTCCTCTTTTTGTTTGATGTGGTGGGAGGGGGGACGGGCTTGCATATGTCTGGGTTTGAGTTCTTCCCACTACTAGAGTCTAAGGCAATCTTATGCCTATTTTGTTTGACATGAACTGGTATTGTAGTGAACTGGAGCGTGCATTCTACTAAGCTGATAGTGTCAATTCCATAAGGATATGAATAGCTAAAATGGATGGTGAATGCCGTAGGTATGGATAATTTGTTAGTATAAATTTGATATTAAAGAATTTGAATATGATATTTTCTTATTGATTGATGCTAGGTGGGAGATTATGTTAATTTTAAGAGCGTAGCCAACCCAACAGATGTAGGCAAAGGGCGGATCGCTAGTATGGATCCATCTACAGAGGTTGGTGGAGAAGAAATTGGAGCTAATTGGTGTGAGATTCATGTTCAAGTCTCAATCCTATGGGATGAGCATTTGATGAGGCCTTACGGAGGCCTTAAGACCGTTGGCGATGCCATCGGTACTCCAATAGCATGGCCTATTTCTTTGGTACATTTAATGCCCACTATTGTCTTTCTTTTCTTTTTTAATGCTTACTATAAATCAATAAGTTTTAAAATTGTGTATCTGGTTTTTGTTTTCATTAGGTAGTGAAAGATGATGATGGCTGCTTTATGGACTGAGTAAGATCACTTGGAAGATTCCTAGTAGAGAGTTATGGCATATGAATGCTGAACTTATAAGTTTTGTTTTATTTTTTACTAGTGGGTTTTTTTTTGATATCATGGCATCTCTCATGGTATTGTTTTAGTTTTTTGCTGGAAACTTTAGTAAGTTTCTTCGAAGTGAAGTTTGTTTTCTAGTGGAAACTTTAGTTTCTTTAAACTATTTCTATTTCATATTTCGTTTTTTGTATTTGGATCCTTGTGAATTTGTTGACTAGTAATTTCTATTGAAGTTAATGACTATGGCTTGTTGCATGGACATGGTTGAGAAAAAAATTGAAATTAATTCAAGTTTCATTGTATTGTCATTTGATCGTGTGCCTAACAAATGGGAAAAAAGAGCAACACTTTAGAAGGAACTCAAAAGTGTCGTGAAAGCTATCCTCTTGACCTTATAGATGATGGTTTATGCGGCAGTTTGTAATGCCTTAATAGGGCGTTGGAATGATTTTTGAAATATTTGTAGTGGCACCAAAAAATGTCTTGATAAGTAATCTATGCGGCACTTAGAAGTGTAGCGAGAAAGAGCTTTTGAGGCTCTTTTAAGTGCCTCGTTAGGTAATCTATACGGCACCTAAAAGTGCAGCGATAAAGAGCTTTTGAGGCTTTTTTAAGTGCCTCGATAGGATCTATGTGGCACCTAAAAGTATAGCGAGAAAGAGCTTTTGAGGCTCTTTTAAGTGCCTCAAGAGGTAATATGCGGCACCTAAAAGTGCAGCTAGAAAGAGTTTTAGACGCTTTTTTAAATGCCTTGAAAGGTAATATACGTGGCACCTACAAGTGCTGTAACGCCCCTAATTTTAGGTACGTTAAATAAGGAAATTTATTACAGAAATATCGAGTCACTGCTCATTATTACAAAACGGCTCACATAGGAGCATTTGAAGTTCAAAGATAACAAAAAGGAAGCTACGAGGTCCTATACTACGGCTCCTCTTGCTCCTCCATCCTAGCGAGTTCCTCGGCTCCGTACGCCTCCAACGTGAATAGGTCGCCCTGTTCATCTATCAAATCTGACATATTATACCGGCGTCGCCACCCATATAATATGCCAGGGTCACCACAAAGGCAACACCATGAGCTACTAAGACTCAATAGTAAATCCTACTTTACTAACATCGATTTCCACATGATAAGTACATAAGCAAGGAATAAAAAGCAATAAGCTAACATGTTTACATTCGCTTGTAACTATCATTGGCGTTTGACTCATCGTTAACTTTTTCATTGTTACACTTTATCAAAAACACCTTTTAACTCACCCAACCTCGATTCCGCCGTTCCAGGCTCTCGAGTATCCTCACAATGGTTCCGCCGCACCGGGTTCCCATTGGCACACAAGCATTGGTTCCGTAACGCGGATACCAAGCCAAACACACCCAACCTCGATTCCGCCGTTCCGGACTCTCGAGTATCCTCACAATGGTTCCGCCGCACCGGGTTCCCATTGGCACACACACACACTTACGTAATACCCTTGAAATGATCATTACGTAGTTTCGAAGATATTTTCCAACCGGGAAAACACAACAACTTTATTAAACACACCCTAGGTGCCATATGTCTACTTTCTTGGTTTTCGTGTCACGTTTGCATGTGAGACTCCGCGTGTGAGACTTTTTACAAACAACATACATTATTTCAACTTTGTAAGAGTAAAATAACAACATCTAAGCCACTTAGCATGCTTGAATACCAAAAACAACATGAACATGCATTTTTACTTTTCAAACCACATTCAAAGTCACTTTTAAGCTTTTAACAAGTAAGTAGAGAATTTCACGTAAGATCACAACTTCTTTACAAAATCAAAGTAAGCTTTTGAAAACTAGTTAAGATTACTACTAATTAGATAGAAACGACTACAAAATAGTTAGGATTAACTACCGTTCTCCTTGGCGGTGACTTTGGTCGTCGGGTGAAATCCGGCAGCGTAACGGCCCTCCGTTTGCTTCGAAAGGAAAAGTTTTGGAAACCTTTTCCTAGAAACAACTAACTAACTACTACTACACTACTTTTAGAGCCGTCGGGTGGTTTTGGAAGTGGCTCGGGGGTTTCGCTCAAGAACTTACAAAAAACAAGAGAACTTTGAACTAAAGACTAAGAACTTGGAATTTCTAGAGAGAAGGAGGAGCAATTGCTTTGAGGTGTGATTTTCAAGTGAAGAATGAACTTCTATTTGTAGGCAAGGGGTGCCCCTCTCTCTCTTATGGCCGGCCCCTCTCTCTCTCTTCTTTCCCCAATTTTTAACTCCAACAAATCCAACTTTGAAGCACAAATCAAGGAGAAAATCCTAGGCTTGCATGGCTAGGTTAGTACTAGATTGGATTCTTGGATCAAATGGAAGGATGAGATGAGATTGGTACATGATCCAAGGGTTGAGGAAATTCCAACTTAAATGGAAAATCAAAGGAAAAATCAATGGAAAATCAATAGAAATCCTAGGTTGTAAGGCTATGGTGTACCTTGGAGAGATCTTGCATCCAATTGGAGGGTTGAGATGAGAATTGTACACCATCCAATGGTTGAGAAGTTGCTAGGGAAATATTGGAGTACAAAGGTGTAAGGATTTGAATTGGAAGAAAATAAATCTCTTGGATTTGAAGTACACATCACAAATCAAAGCAAGAATAACATCAAATCTCCTTCCTCTCTCTCCTCTCTCCCTTCTTTCTCTCTCTCGGCCTCTCTCTCTCTCTCTCTCGGGTTCTCTCTCTCTCTCTCTCTCTCTCTCTCTTGCAAGGATATATATACATATATGCATCTATACATGTCATACAAGTGTAAGAAAATCCAATAAATAAATGGTTCAAGGGTACTTTGAAATCTAAAGTGAATAAAGGCTAGGATTCTCTTCCACCAATTAATTAAATCTTAGGGTACCTTAGGCATTAGAATAATCTACTTAGGTACAATACATATATACACATATATATATATGCATAAAGGTAGGAAAAATCCCATTAAAGAATAATTAAAGGGTACTTTGGTCACTATTTACTTTTTATTAAAGTAATAGTACTTTTCCCCAATTTAAGGAAAGTAATTAATTAAGAGTCTTGCTAGCACCACAAACACATACACACCCAAATACACACCCACACTCACATGAGTGGTGGGTCCCACACACACTTGAGGTGTAAGTGTGTGTGGGACCCACCACTCATGTGAGTATGGGTGTGTATTTGGGTGTGTATGTGTATGTGGTGGTAGAATTATTGATTAATTAAATGATCTAATGGTACTTAGGAAGATTAACCCCTTTATCCAATGGACAAAACTTCCCCTAACATCTATTATCCAATGGATAATAGTTATTAGGCCAAAAAAAAATAATAAAGTAATTAAAAAGTACAATAAAGTAAGTTTACTTTTTAATATAAACAAATGGGATTCTATTACCCAATGGATAATAATTCCCCTAACCATTATTGTCCAATGGTCAAAGAAATAATCCAAATAAATTAAAAGAGAATGAATATTAAAATATAAAGTCTAGGGTCCAAAAGGTTCAAAAGTTCCAACGAGGGGCAAAACGGTCATTTTGCCAAGACTAGGGAACTTTTCGGTTTAGTTACTCTAACCGGATAGTTAGATGCTAACTAGGCTTGCTAAGTAGGACTAAAGCGAAAGAATTGAAACTTGAGGGACCAAAGTGCAATTATGGCAAAATTCAAGAATTAACGTAATTCAAGCGATTAAAATAAATAACTCGAATAATAAAAATAACTTTTTATTCCATAAAATTCAGAGTTATTACAAGTGCAGCGAGAAAGTACTTTGGAGGCTTTTTTAAGTGCCTTGATAGGATCTATGCAGCACCTAAAAATGTAGCAAGAAAGAGCTTTTAAGGCTCTTTTAAGTGTCTCGATAGGTAATCTATGCGGCACCTAAAAGTGCACCAATAAAGAGCTTTGGAGGCTCTTTAAATGCATCGATAGGTAATCTATGCATCATCTAAAGTGCAACGAGAAAGAGCTTTGGAGGCTCTTTTAAGTGCCTCGATAGGTATTCCATGTGGCACCTAAAGTGCATCAAGAAAGAGCTTTGGAGGCGCCTTAAAGTGCCACATAACAAGTGCCGCTTTAGACCTATAGTTGCATCGATACATGCGGCACTAAGGTGAAATGCCCCAATATACAAACTGCCCCAACAGGCCTCTTTTCGAGGCAATTTTGAGTGCCCTATAAAGCCATTTTTGTTGTAGTGAGTTATGAAGCAAAATCTGCCTTCTTTTCCCGATAGTAGTCATGAAGCCAGGCTTCAACCAGCTTGATTTCAGATGCCCGTTGCTCCAATAACCAGTCGAGATCCTCAACAGTTGCCACTCGCAGTTCCAAGTGATGGGCACCTGAGATGAGCAAACATAGGTTTGGATCTCTTTCGGCAGGAACAACACTTTCCTTTTAGCCTAAAAAAGGAGTAAAATGCTATGCCCAAATAGGGCCTAGCTTTGAGGGCAATAAAAACCGGGCAAGGTCAAATAGTTACTACAATTTAACATCATAAGCAAGACAAAATTTTGAAAATTCTTCTAAAAACAAGTAAAATTGTGTGGTTTGAAAGTCGAATAGGGAAATGCCACTGCTCATCAGTCATCCCTTACTAGTGCCGCCAGTTTTCACTTGTGGGATTAGACCATATAGTCTTGATGGAAATGAAATTATCTTCCGAGGATTGAGCTCATTTTCAAAACAAATGCAAAGTGAGTTAACCGATAGATTGTCTTTCAAAACAAATGCACCTGAGATGAGCAAACATAGGTTTGGATCTCTTTCGGCAGGAACAACGCTTTCCTTTTAGCCTCAAAAAGGGAGTAAAATGCTATGCCCAAACAGGGCCTAGCTTTGAGGGCAATAAAAACCGAGCAAGGTCAAATAGTTACTACAATTTAACATCATAAGCAAAACAAAATTTTGAAAATTCTTCTAAAAACAAGTAAAACCGTGTGGTTTGAAAGTCGAATAGGGAAATGCCACTGCTCATCAGTCAT
>BPLS01031742.1:136686-154699 GCA_019656275.1 Rhododendron kiyosumense | reverse complement strand
TCTCTCTCTCTCTCTCTCTCTCTCTCTCTCTCTCTCTCTCTTAATAAGTAGCTTCAAAAACTACCTATGTAATGAAGGGGAGAGACCATATAACCGTGAGCAATGAAAGAAAAATATATAGCCTAGAAGTCTTTGTCCCAAAGATATCAAGAGTGCGTTGAGGTACTAGAAGAACGAAAGTCAGGAGTTAATCAACTCATCTTTTTAAGTGTTAATCTAACTATTCCAACAATACTCACTTTCGCATATTCATTCAATATAGAAAGTACAATTTCAATTTCCAAGCGTAACGGAGATAATATGTACATACATATATGTGTGTATATATACACACATATACATATATAAAATTAAAAAAAAAAAAGAATGTTTGATCATTTTGATTTTCGGGTAAACTTAAGAATGTCAATGAAACAGGCAGGTTGTATGGCAGCTCATCAAATGTTAATTTTTAATAGAGTTTTCTATTAATGGAGGATGGTTGGAACTAGCCAATCATGCAAACGTATTACTTATAATTAAAGAGGGGGAAACAATTAAACAATAACTTAAAACTTAAGAAAGCTTTGACAAACACGACATTAAGATATATACAGTTGAGGACTTTAGGGGGTATTTGGATGGGATTCGCAAACTGAAATTTTAACTTACATTTGAGGTATTTTCATCCAACTTTTTGTTCAATGCTATGGTGTTTGTTTTTTCGTTCCGTCATTTTGAAATGCAACTTGTGTTCTCTTTTTTTCTCGATGTACCCTTTCGAGCTTAATAAAAATCTTCATTCACCAAGAAAAAAAGAAGAAAGCTTTGACAAATGCAATTTTTAAATAAAGAGAAGGATAGAAAAGAACAAATAACAGCTAACCAGCGCAAGAACCAATTAATACGGAAGATTAAGATATTGTAGATAAGCAGCTGTTGGTTTGTTAGCGTATGAGAAATAATGAGAGAGAGAGAGAGAGAGAGAGAGAGAGAGAGAGAGGGGGGGATATTTATTTGAATTTTTTAAAATTTTACAGAAGATCATAGAAAATATTATATTTAAGGTGACACATAAGGAGAGAGAGAATATTAAACCTTGGGTTTATTCGATTAGGAGAAAAGATAATATAAATTGAAATGACAGAAAATGAAGTGAAAGATGAAGAGGAGAATATAACTCAACAAAATTCCCTAAACTTGTGGTGTATGGTTGTATAATATCTGGTAGAATCCATAAAATCTTCTCCAAGCAAAAGGTTTTACACGAAAAATCGGCTGAAATTAATGCCCAGGGGTAAGGGTTTTTTCACATCGATATCTGGGTTACAGTTGATAAATGAATTGAATTATCTGAGTTCAAGCTTGTATTCTTTCATTAAAGTTCGTTTAAGTTCAGCTTGTTATTTTATTCCTTTCAAAAAAAAAAAGTTTGGCTCATTACATAAATAAGCAAGCTTGTTAAACTTTCAATCGAAGATCAACAAGCTATTATTTTGCTCATTTGGCATATGGTGCATAAAAATTCAAGCTATTTAAAATTTGCTTGATTCACTACAAGAAAATGCAGATTTTGCCGCCGCAACATAACACGTTGGGAAAAGTGTAATTGTATCAGCATTCTGTCGGTGTAAGTTTGTAAGTTTGTCGGGAAATGTTAACTGGCACTTGCCGGCGAAGGCAATAGATTCAATCATCTAAACTCATTCACCAACACATCAGCAATTTTTGTCGGCAAATGCTACTGCATCGGCAAACTCGTTTAGAAATTTATAAATATCACATATGTACATAAGGTTTATATATTCAATCCATCTAAACTCATTCAATAACGCATAGACAAAAGATACATTCATTCCAAACTATACAAGAATTTAATGCATTCAAGAAGTATACAAGACTCCAAATTACACCAACTCCCAGAATAGGATTCCAAAACCAAATCTCTCCCCACCCAATGTCTCGAGCTAGTCATGATCTCAAATATACTCCTTGATAGCACGAGCCAGGAAGTTCAATACTCGACCTCTACCGCCATAGTTTCATGATTATTATCAACCACAATAGAATGACCAAGTATTTTCCTTATCTCATCTGAATTCTTCCCCATGTTCAACCCAATACACACTTCATACTCGAAATTGAGGTGGACCCTATAAAGACCACAATATCTCAGGTACTAATAGGTGAACAATCTAGCACATAAATAATATTTCCAGCATGAGCTCATAACTAGGAAATGCAGTAGCATATAATATAACCCTTTGAAGGGTATAATTCAACATTTTGTTTTCAATTCTAGCTTCCACTCTCTATGTTTCAGCACACACAGACTTTATGCTAACAAGAGATTTCAAGCATGTAAGGATCAACATCTAAGCTCATAAGTACATAATTCAGAATAAAACTATGATCCCAACATCTAAACCACTTGCCGAGCAAAAAAAACATCTAAACCGCAAGATTTTTTTTTGTTTTGGTAAGTTAACCTCAAGCGAACAAATCAGATTCAAGGGAAGAAATCCAAACAACCAGATTCAAGCCAAATAGCACCTAGCTAACTAAGGGGAAAAAAAGCAACAAGAAGCAAAAAACGCTCAGAAATTATATGGGACAGAAAATCATGGAGCCAAGGCTCCAAGCGCTAGCTAGAAGCCTATTCTAGATCTCTAGGTTTCAAATTCCTCGGGGAACATAAGCGTGCCCTCACTTCCTCCACAATCAGGTTAATTACGCAAAGCATGAGCAGGCAAGCTCTCACAGAGTTTCAGCACTAGATATCCATTTAATAATGCAACTTGAAAAATCAGAGTAGAAAAAACAGAACAAGATCCAAGATAGAATGTAAATTCACTGCAACAACCAATAAAACTTCATATAACCATTTTTTCTCACCCATGAAGCCCACAACAATTTTGGGCTAGAAAATTTGCGAGTATGTTCAATAGTGAGGTGGGGAGCCAGGAAGGTTGGACAGCCACCACCGATATGCCTTTGGCATGATCAGCTCTAGGTTGTGTTGGCGGAGCTAAGTTTGCTCCCTTGGGGCTCCATCCTCTTCTTGAATTCTTTGCGACTTTCTCGAAGGTAAGACCTTTCTTCTTCCTGGACTATATTTCCTTACTTGAGAAAAAGGCATAGGTGGTAAATGGTTCAAGAATCAAAACAAGTTGTGTAATACCAAAAACATGTTGCAATAAAAGCATGTTGCAGTATTTGAGTCTCCTTCCTTTAACCTAATGATACACTAGAGCAATGAATCGTGCATTTTAGGTGCCATTCTACATTGTCACTATCCATGTGTTATTCTTAAGTTCTGTTGCTCAACAACAGAAATTGATGATAGTTTGAACGTTTTTAATACTATTGGACAACAAACACTAACAGCTTAGGTCCTCACCTACAACAATAACTAATACATCATGCTATGATGTTGTTTGATTCCCTAACTTTTGTGGTTAATTGATAGAAATTATTTCTTCTTCAACACCAGCTCCTCGATAAGGTTATCAAACAGGGCCCTAAAGATGAAAAATTAGGTTATGACTTCTGAAAAATGAAAACCTACGTTATGTTCTCCCCCATCCAGGATTATAATAAACATTAGCTCAAACTTCTAATGTATTGACAAGAGAAAAATCAATACGATATCCCGGAAAATATTATTTGCCTGAAGAAAAAAAGCATCAAAATTAGTTATATAATACTAAAAACATGTTGCAGCAGGTAGGTTAATTTCGTGCTTGGTTCCAAACAAATTACACCAAAAACAAAAGCATGTTGCATGCACCAAGGTTTAATCCTTTGTTAGGGATCGAAGGCATCAAGGAAATTCAGCAAGGAATACAAGATAATCTATTTATTGCCCCGTTATTGAATTTGTCTAGCTTCCCTATACAGAGACATGGAAATACCACAAAAGTGAATACAGTCCAAGTTTCTCCTCACATAAAATTGAGAAAACAAGAAGAGTTCGCATAAAATAGGGTGTCACAAGTGAGTATTCCACCTTTCCTTAGACAGATTATCTTGATTCCAACATTCACATTAGACAGAGTATCTCAATTCCAACGTCCATAGAATGAAAGAACATGCTTAAAATGGATTGTAAATCTGCAGATTAGAAGAATGGAAGAAAACAAACACTTTAGTGAACAAACCCTTGCATGCTTATAATCATAAGGTACAGATTTAGTGAGGGAACCAGATATATGGCCGAACCTTTCGCATTTCGTACTATAGAAAATATTAAATTGCTCAATTGTGAGACATTAGGCAACTCTCACCATAACTCAACCAGAAATATATAAATAGGAACTCTTACAAAGATAGATCACTTTCATGTGGTGTCCTTAAGAAAATAATTATTCCTGAGTTGATAATGAAGATGGAAAGCATATTACTAGTAGTTTACTATATCACTGATTTAAAACTCGCGGAACTCTTTCCAAACCGTGAAGCTCAAATGCAGTGAATGTAGAAACAATAGGAAAACAAAAAAGAACCAAAAAAAAAAAAAAATTCAGAGAATAATCTACTGAACACCCTTCAGCTAGTGAACAAAAGCAGGCAGCAAGTATAAAAAACAGAACTGGTTGAACACATGTAGGGAGGGCAAAGGCCTATCAAGAAGCTAAGTAAGGCACATACTGTAACTTTATCTCCTCCGGAAATAAAAACCAAATCCAAAAGGCCTGGACCAGAACTCAAGAACCCGTCCTAATGACATTCACCTGTCAGAAATAAAATTCGTAAACACAAACGTGCAAAAAAAATATCAAAAGGAAATTATCCCTTCAGCGATGCAGCTTTGAGTCACCAAAAGGTTAAGTTTTCGGCAATGCATACTCACATCGCTGAAGGTATTTTCCTTCATCTCAGAAAATACTCCCACCTATTGACTTGGGCGGAAAGTTGCCGACGAGTTATTCCTTTGGCGATAGGTATCCAACAGCAACACAATTCTTTCTTCATCGCCATTTTGGTCGCCAAAGCTGCATTTTCTTGTAGTGATAAAGCCCGTTCAAGATCAGGTCATCTCATAAACAAGCCAAGCTTAAACATATCTTTCAAGGGTAAAGTTTTCAAACCGAGCTTGAACAATCATTTGCTCAACTCATTCGGCTTGTTTATCAATCCTAGTCTAAGTTTCCTTCAAGCAGCACACGCTCCCAAATCCCCACATGTGCAGCACGCCAGTGCCACATATTTTTGCCTTCCTGGCTCGTATCCTGCATTGTCAGCAAAGATGGAGTCAAGGGGAACAAGTGGTGGCAACCCTCCACCACAAATATTTTAAAAAAGTTATTACTTATATGAACTTTTTCTTACCCTCAAATTATATATGCCAGTCACCACTATGTTTTTTATTGATTTGCTTTGTTATATCCTAACCCTTTAGCCCTTTGACATTTTCTCTATAAAGAAGTCCAAAACCAAATTTACTAACCTAAGAGGAATATTAGAAATGCAAAAGAAAAACTAGACCACATGCTTTCATATTAATGGAAACTCTTTCTTTATTAGAAAAGCAAGACATCATACTAGACAACAAAGATAAAATGAAGTTACTCATTCTTAGCAGAACTTTAGATCCTTGGGATGACTATACACCAATTAAAATCGAAGATACTTGCTAGAATTTTGAGAAATTAATATTATCCTTTTGACTTCACGAAACAGGAGAAACTACAGTTGAAGTTTCAAAATTTGAGTACCATTTTCCCATTGTGTCACGTGTTGAACAATACAAAAAATGAAGTCTACAATTTATCCTCTTGTCCACAGATTAATTTGTCTTGTATTGACTTTTCTCACGTTAATGTCAGCTTTGAAACTGGTCTTGGGTATAATGACAACCTTAAGCAATAGTCCAAACCTGGGGGGTTAAGAGTGTAATTAGGGTTAAGATTGTTGACCCTACCTACTTATAATGCAGTTGTTCTGTAATTAGGGTTAAGAGTGTTTTCTAGAAAAGCAGCGAGGCGGCAAGAGAAAACTGTTCTCAGAGAGGAGAGAAAACTTGAACTCCGATTTCAATTATAGTGGACTCATGTGGCTCCCGTGGTTTTTCCTCGTGTTGAGATTTTCCACGTATATCTTATGTTCTTTCTCTTTCTGTTCGTTAAACACTATTTTCATTTGCTTTGCGATTTATGTGATTCTAGTTTCCAAGATCCGTAGGGGCGTTGTGAGTTGAACAGGTAGTTCGATTCCTATCAACTCGAGCTCCCCTTCTATCTCGCCGTCATCGAGCTCTCCTACTTGCCGACATCGAGCCCGCCTTCTCACTTGTTCTCTCATTTTTGTTGCAGTTTCACCCCTACACCTCCTTGAGGTTAGTTCCCTGTTTCTCTCTAATGTTCTCTACTCTCTCTCTCACCCTTTCTCTCACTATTGTTGCCCCTTGTTCATCGAACCATTGAGTACCCACAACGTAACCCTAATTGTCTGTAGCCACACTGTCGTTGAGCCGTTGAGGCCGCCCTTTCTCTCCCTGTTCCACCCCCTCTGTTCATATTTCATTTTTGACACAGATTTAATTTTTTTTGTTTTCTGGAACTATATATGCTACCAATTTCAAGAATTTTGGATCGTGATTGTATTAGACCCTTGATTTATTTTTCGTAACTAAGGGGGTCCTTCTGACTCATCTATGCCCTACTTATGTTTCTTCTATTGCACAAGTAATCATATTCTAATGTTTTAAGAGAAAATAAAAGCAATTTATGAAGCCAATCTTCTTGCCAGCAACCCTTGGGGCCACCTCACCCTCATGTGTGAGCGTGTGAAACGGTGTAGGAGAGGTTGTAGGAGATTAGTCCAAGATGCGTGCAAGCTGGCCCTGGACACCTGCATTACCAAAAAAAAAATTTAAAATTATGGAGCCCAACCTTTTTATGATTCTTGTTTTATTTGTTGAGGCATATTTGACTTAAATTCTCTTTAATATGCTACAAGAACATAAGCAAAGGAGATGTTCTTTGGGACCAACACTAGTAGTGGAGCTAATTATAATTTTAATACAAGAAAAAAATAAGGGAAAAAACAAGAATATGCTTTTAGCAGGGGTTTCATAGCATTATTGTACATATGTCATACGAACTGCCTTTAGCCGTTACTATATATGCAGTACATAGCAGCGGTTTTTGAGGCGTGGGTACAAGGCTTCACCGACTGGGATCTCCCAGCGCTAGCGCTGGTATAAACTCATTGGTTCTAGCAGCGGTTTTTGGCACCTTTAGTAGCGTTTTAGGCCTCTAGTATAGACTGATTTTCTTGTAGTGTCGCGTAGCACAATCGGATGGAAGATGGAATTGTGGACAAATTTCATTGAGAAAAAGACTAGTAGAGGTTTTGATATCGAATCTATCATTGATGTTTTTAACAACATGAAAAAGAGCCGAGCACAATTCAAGATGTCTCAATTTAATAGACAAGTTTAGTTAAATTACTAAATTTGTACTCTACGTGCATATGAAAAACATCATTGATTATAATAATTTTAGTTTGTTGTTTTGATCGAGGAAAAATATTCATAGTGAAGTCCATGTTCCCATTTTGTTTTTAATATGCATATTCCCCACCACTAGATTTAAATTCTGGCTCCAGCATTCCAACACATACGTTTAAATGAATAATAAACAAAAACCAAAAATTAAAAACATACAAACGAATTCCTTTTCCAAAAGAAAAAACAATTCATAAATGTTAATTTTCAAGTAAATCGCTTTAAACTGAAACAACCGGAGCCTTAAACTCTTTAAAGAAACACGTTTGTGATGTTTGTACTTTGTAGTTTCAAGTCCTTCCAAGAAACCAACTGGGAAGGCCCAGTGAGTACTAGAATAAACACCCGTTGCAGAACCAAGCCGGATTCTTGATGGTTGAGTCCATATTTTCAGTCGGTCAGGATTAATGACAATTCATCAAGGACCATAGGGCCTGTTCATTAGGGGTCATTGCCTGGGAGACATATTTGTCACCCCGGATATGATAATTCGAGGTCAACAAATTCAGCAGTTCTTGACTCTTTTGGACCCGGATATGATATCCAGGAGATTGTTTATCCCCATGAAGGAGATTAAATTTTCCCATCTCATATCCATTCAAAAGTAATCCCCTACTCTATGTGGCTTCTATATACGAAAATTGCATTATTAATTCCAAAAATGGCTTCATGTTATGGAAATGTCATCCGTCTATTCATACCAATCCATATCTTCCTCGTTAAAAAATCCAAACCAATCATGTATAAGTAATCACCAACAACAACAATAACATAACAGAACCCATCTAATCCAAAATCATTGGGAGTATGGGCGGGGGATGACCTAACCTCCTACAATAATCTCACCTCCTACTACATCCCCATTCTTGCTATATCATCTCATAAGTCATACCTCTCTGAAACTAATTCTGCTAATAAATGGACCTCAGAGTGGTAAATTGTGTCATAAGCGGAAAATAGCAAACAAACAAATACCGAGGCATATATATTCAAGAATTTGCCTATGAGAAAAGTAAAGAAGGAAACAAAGAATTTCAGTATCCTGATTCTGTTCATAAACAAACTAATACAGAGACAAACAATCAAGAATTTTTGTCTCTGAGAAAAGTAAAGAATAAGGAAACAAGGAATTAAAGTTTCTGATTCTCTTCATGGTCATTCTTTTGCGGAATTGGTAGAAGTTACAGCTAGTTCAATGTATGGAGAACATGATCCACAATGGTTTAGAGCCAACAGTCTAAATAGTTTTACATACAATTAAAGGACTTAATAACTGAAAAAAACAAAATAAACGAGAGAGGAAAAAAGGAGCAAAGCAATCTTAATTAACAAACCTGGTGAAAAATGATACCAAAAGACATCCCCCAACCAAGGCTTGAATCATACAGAGGAGTGATCCCAGTGAAGGTGGCATTGCTGAAAATGATATTGCAAAAGTTTTGAACAAAATCAGCAACAAATCAAAATAACAAAAAAGAATTAAAAACAGAAACAAGAACAATGTCACACCAATATACAACCAGTTCAAATAGCAATGACTGTGTCAAAATATTATGCAATGATGGATTGCATCTTCTTGATCTGGGCACCCTCAGTACAGTGTGTGGAATCTTGAACTGTTTACTCAGTAATTCCTTTTGCTGTTATACCTAGCCTGACCTTTCAGGTTAAAATGAGCTCTTATCCAGTAAGATAAGCTCTTACTCTTATCCCGTATCCAACCCAAATCCTCCTGCTGTTTGGAGCCTTTGGGCAAGCTTCGTTTTTACCTGCAACCTTTTCTGAAATGATGCAAAAACAACGTTGTCGCATGCATAGCAAGTATGTACAAAGAGTTTCATTTAGGAAAAGAATCCAATGCAGTTAAAAGGGTTGTACAAAGAGTTTCATAAAGCACCAAACCTGTCGAGGAACTAGAAAATCTCCGGCGAGCTTTCTAATTGGCGGTATTGGGCTTTGGCCTTACTTGTTCAGTTTTGGCTCATTCTTTTGGTTTTGCGAGCTGATAGTTCAAGAGAGAAAGTTCTAACACTTGATACTTGGATTCCCAAATTTTGTAGGCATCTCATCACCTCCAATTCAAATTGTTACTATTACATACATTAGCTATGCTCCAGTGGCTAATGCGACTGCCCTAAGAAAAATTTCTTCCATCCCTTGTCTCTATCAACCTTGTGCAGTTGACCTTCACACACGGCGACCTAGCTGATCATTGAGAATGTCTACTTCTCCAGTTCTTTCACACCTCTACACTCAAACAAAGTCTACTACAACATGGATCTGAAGGTATAGCACAAAGGATTCTAATTCTGTCAACATTTACTTTGAGAGAGAGAAAGAGAATGAATATAATGGGTAAATAAACTCTAATTACAACTCATGATTTTCAAATTGAAAAATGGCATACAGAGACAACCAGAGGATACATTCTTCAAATTATGTGTTGCTTTATTCAGCAACCCAGATTGACAATGCAGTTCACCAGTACTCCCCGCAAGAACATGAACCATCAACGAAATGATGAAACCTGTTCCGATCCCTCACAACAATCTTACGCCCTTTGATCTTTGAAATTAGTTTGGTCGCAGTATGACAATCCAAACACATTTTAAGGTTGTTGAAAATCCTGATTGTAGCTCCTGCTTGAGTGCTAATAAGCCCAAAAGCAATAGCAAGCTTCTCGCTATGAACTTCAAGCAACCGCTTCTTTTCTGATTCTCCAATATCGTGCAGGACTATATCTGTCTGTGGGGTATGACCATGAGCCTCAAGCCACCCATTCATCTCCTCAAGCATTGCATAGATTTCTTTGCATTTTGGATGCCTCATATCCCCAGCAAGGAATTCATGTACCATATTATTCACTTCAATTGAGCTACAACCTGGCTCCTTCTGCACCCCACTGCCTTTCATCATAGCCCTTACCTTTGCTGCTCCATCCCAATTCCCTGCTGCAGCATATATACCAGATAGAATAACATACGTCCCAGAATCCGCAACATTCTTGCTCAAAAGGAGCTCCGCGATTCTCTCTCCTAGGACAGTGTTTCCGTGAAGCCTACATGCACCAAGCAATGTTCCCCACAAGACAGGATCCGGGTCGATCTTCATGCTTTTAATAAGTTCATATGCTTCATCTAAATGCCCAGCACTGCCAAGTAAATTAACCATACACCCGTAGTGCTCAATCTTGGGTTCAATCTGGTACTCATCCTTCATCAAACAGAAATATCTCCGTCCCTCAGTGACTAAGCCTGAATGGACACAAGCAGTCAATAAGCCAATGAAGGTTATGTCAGTGGGGTAAACACCTCTCCTATGCATGGTAGCAAACAAACGGAAAGAATCTTTACTAAACCCGTGCATTGCATACCCAAAAACCATCGCGTTCCAAGCAACAACATCCTTGTCCTCAATCATATCAAAAACCGTGTGTGCCTCGTCCAAACTACCACACTTGCTATACATATCCACCAAAGCAGTACCCAGTTGAACACCAAACTCAATCCCATTATTCATAAGGATGTAAGAATGTACCCACCTACCCGACTCCAACGCCCCAAGCTGCCCGCAAGCAGAAAGTACTGCAAGTAAAGTTGGTTCAAAAGGCTTCACTCTTAATTCCAACATTTCCCTGAAGAGGTCCAGAGCGTCATTCGGCCTCCCCTGCTGTGCGTAACCGTCAATCATCACATTCCAACACACAATATCCCTTTCCCCTACCTCCATTCCATCAAACAGCAACCTCGCCCCGTCCACATCCCCATTCTTAGCACAACAATTAATCATCGCGGTCAAAGAAACCAAATTCCTCTCAGGCAATTTATCAAACAGCTGGCGCGCGGACGCCACTTCACCAGCCTTCGAGTAGACATCAATCAGGCCGGTTATAACGTAGTTATCTGAGGCGCACCCGAGTTTCACCGCCTGGGAGTGGAGGGATTTCCCGGGTTTCAACGGGCAGTCGCGGAGCAAGGCGGAGAATGTGAAGGCATTGGGAACGACGTCGTCTGCGAGCATGCGGGCGTAGAGGGAGAGGGCTTGGGGGTGGAGGTTGAGGGTGGTGTGGGCGTGGATGATGGCGGTGTAGGAGAAGACGTTGGGGGGCGTTTGGGCGTGGTTGAAGAGGGAGAGAGAGTAGTTGAGGCGGCGGAGGGAGGAGTAGGAGCGCTGGAGCTTGAAGGTGAGGATTGGGTTGGTGTCGAGGAGGTTGTGGCGGAGGAGGGAGGCGTGGATTTGGAGGAGGTGTTTGATAGATTTGGAGGAGTCGATGAGGTAGGCTAGTTTGGAAGGCGGGAAAGGGTGGGGGTGGCCAGTGGTGGCCGGAGGAGGAGGTGGCGGGAGGGAGGCCGTGAGAGTACTGGCAAGAGCATCGGAGAGCATGATTTTCCTTCAGATAATTGTTTCTTCTAAAGTTTTGGGCTCCATTCTTCCTACCACACAATCAAATTGCTTTTGGTTCCAAAAAATAAAAATAAATCAAATTGCTTTTGGTTACTAAAAAAAAATCAAATTGCTTTTTGAGCTTTGTTTGGATCCATGGAGGGAAAAAAGAAGAAGGTAATTTAAAATAATTTTACCTTCGATAGTTACACAAGACTCCACTATTGGGTCTTGTAATGTTTAGATAACCATACTTGTTGACAAATCAAACAAAATGATCCGTAAGGGTCGATTAAATCAAGGGAACCCCACATTGGGTCCCGTTTAAATCACAACAGCAACTTGAATTAGTTAATTAGAGTATCCTTATTGTAATAAGCAAAATTGAATAATTTTGATTATTTATTTAGAGGTTATTTGTAACGCCCCCAAAATTAGGGTACGTTAAATAAACATTTTATTTTAAAAATGAAGCGAGTCTGGCTCGTTATTACATCATAACCCTCATAAGGGTATTTTGAAATACAAAATAGGATATCAAAAGGAAACTAAGGTTCCTAACTACGGCTTCTCTTATTCTTCCATCCTAGCGAGTTCTTCGGCTCCGAATGCCTCCAAGGTGAAGAGTTCGCCCTGTCCGTCTATCAAATCTGACATATTATACCGGCGTCGCCACCCATATAATATGTCAGGGTCACCACAAGGCAACACCATGAGCTACGAATGCTCAATAGTAAAATCCTACTTACTAATCCTTAACTTATGAACCAATATCATAATAAAATATCGATTTCCACATGATACGTATATAAGCAGTAACAAAAGGCAAAAGCAATATCATATCCACATTCATTTCATAATTATCGTTGGTGTCCAAAATTCTCGAAATTCTTCCTACGTAACCCATCGTAGACCGTGTTGTTATTACTACCTTTCTTTTCCAAAATCTCCTTTTTAACTCACCCAATCTCGGTTCTGCCGCGCCGGGTTCCCGTTGGCACACAAAACTTGCATTGGCTCCTCTCCGCGGATAACCAAGCCATATTACCAACAAGGCTATCACGTCCGGCCCTATTGGCAATCTTCACAAAGGGCTACCAAGTCCGGCCACTTTGTGGTTTTCACAACCCACGCAATGGGCTACCAAGTCCGGCCACATTACGAGTTTTCATTCACACAACGGGCTACCAAGTCCGGCCACGTTGCGGTTTTCAAAATCCACACGATGGGCTACCAAGTCTGGCCACATCGTGGTTTCCAAAACACATCTTCCTTGTTAAACACATCCTGGGTGCCATGTTTCTACTTTTCTCGATTTTCGTGTCACGTTCTCATGCAAGACTCCGCGTGTAAGACTTTACATACAAACATGCATTCAATCAAGTCTTGAATAGTACAACAAGATCATCCAACTACTACTACTATCATGCTTGAAACATCTTGAAAGTAAAACATGCATTTCCAACATTTAATCAAAAGATAACCTTATCTACGATCAAAGTAACTTCCAAACAACATGCGATTTATACAATACATAGAATTAGAGTGAAAACTACTTTAGACTTGGAAAAGTAGGTAAGGATAACTACCGTTCTCCTAGGCGGTGGTCGGCTACGGAAAGTTGGTCGTCGGTTTTGGATTTCGGCGGCGTAACGACTCCGGATTGCTTCGAAAGGAAAAGAGTTGTACTTTCTTTTCCTAGAAACAACTTTACTAACTAAAGTAGACTACTTTAAGGATCTAAGAGTGGTATTTGAAAGTGGTTTAGTGGTTTTGCTCAAAAACTCAAGAACAAGAGAAAAACTAGAACTTTGGAACAAAGAACTCTTGGAATTCTAGAGAGAAGGAAGAGCAATTGCTTTGAGGTGTGAGTTCAAGGCATGGGATGGCATTCTATTTATAGGCAAGGCTCCCCTCTCCCTCATTAAGGCCGGCCCCCTCTCTCTCTCTACAACTCAATTTTTTTAATCCAAAAAGTAGTGTTCACATGGAAGAATAAGGCTAAAATCCTAGGTTTGCATGGCTAGGGTTGTACCAAGGATTTGATCTTGAACAAATGTGTGGTGGAGATGAGATTGTACAAGATCCAAGGGTTTAAAAATTGAAAGATGTATAAAGGAGTACAATGGAGTTAAGATTTTTGGTTGAAAGGGTAAGATCTCATGGATTTGAAGTACAATGGGAGATCAAAGGCTAAGTACTCACCAAATCTCCCTCCTCCTCTCTCTCCCAACCGGCCCTCTCTCTCTCCTCTCCCCTCTCTCTCGGCCTCTTTCCTCTCTCCCTCTCCCTCATGTACTAACATGTATATATATGTATATATATTACAAGAATACAATTTAAATATATGTACTTTAATACTTAAGATCAAAAGTAGCTCTTAAAGGCTAGGATTCTCTTTTAAACCATAAATTGAGCACATGGTACTAAAGGCAATATTCTAGTCTTCTTAGTACTTATATAATATATACATATGTACCTATGTATCTTAGGAAGATCAAAATCCCAATTTTAAATAATAAAAGAGTACTTAGAGAATCCTAAGTTTATTAAGACTACTAAGTACTACATAATAAAATATTATGTACTTCCTCACATGGGTTTAAGAAAAAGATTAAATTAATTAACCCATGTACTTGGGTGGAAGAACAACCTTTTACCCAATGGATAATAACCACCCTAACCTTTATTATCCAATGGATAATAGTTGTTAGGGAGATTAAATATTAAAATATTCAAAAAGTACTTTAAAGTATTAAAAAAGTACTTAACCAAGTATATTTTTAAAATAAAGAATTGGGATTTCTATTATCCAATGGATAATAGTTTCCCTAACATCTATTGTCCAATGGACAAAGAATAAAATCAAAAATAATTAAAAGAAAATGAATAATAAAATCTTAGTTTAGGGTTAAAAAGGTTCACATGGTTCAATGAGGGGCAAAATGGTCATTTTGTGGTTAGGAAAAAGTAACTAGATAGCTTCCTAGCTTAGTTTCTCCAACGAGACGGTTAGAAACTAACTAGGCTTGCTAAATGGAGCTAAAGTGCAAGAAACGAAAGTTTAAGGGCAAAAACGTAATTTTAACAAACTACATGGAAATTAAGGAAATTCAAATTCAAATATTTAACGAAATTTTTAACGACCGAAAATCAGGGTCGTTACATTACTAAAGCAAGCAATATCAAGTCTCACATTGTTTGTTTTTTGTCCATAATCAAAATCAATGGGCCTACTGTCACTTATTCCTTCCCTCCAAAATTTTCACCTCCATTTCCCCACTTATTTTATCCCTCCAAAATTTTCCAATCGTTTCGTCCCTACAATTTTTCTACTGTTTTCATTATTTTGTGGGTTTTACTAATTTGTGGTTGCCGATTATAGTTGGAAAATTATACTTGAAAGCTAAAATGAAAGAAAAGATAGTATTGTTTCCCTATGAATCAATAATACTCTTTTTTGGAAGTATTTAGTTGCCGAAAGGGTAACTAATCACATGAACATGTTGCCTGCCTTTTAATTGGGGAAAAAGTTGTGAAGGGGAAAGAGGAAAGAGAGAAGGGTCCAATAAATTTGGTTATTGGCAAAAACATTGCTAGTTTTGATTATGCAAATGCCCAAATTTGATTATTGATTAGGTGGTTGCTAAGTTTTTTTTTTTTTGTAAAATTCATTTCATAACATAGCCCAAAAACAATACAAATTCCATCAAAAGATACAAGAATGAACCAAAACTTTGACACAGGCACCCCCTACAGAAGCAGGACCGATGAAATGCCTAGATTAGGAACCAATTTAGGTCTAAGTAGTAGAGAACCCCAACGGATCCCCAGCTCAGACCCACAATAAACAATAAGCGGAGCTGAAATCTTGTAAAACACCAACAACTAAGAAACAACAAAAGAAAAATACGGTTCTCTTGCCGGAGCAAACACCAACTGGTGATTCACCCATGGCACCCGAAGATCTGCACATTCCTCTGCCAGATCGAGCCGTTGAAGCCAAAACACATCCAGAACTAATTGCCACTGCCGCACACCGCCGGATCTGAGGGAGACTCCGACTAGAACACAGAGCACAGACTACAACCTTATTGCCCATCATCCAAACTCACCAAATCTGGTAAAGCCAGACCGGTACACCAAGCCGGATTGGGGGAAACCCAACCGGAGAAAAGACAAACAGCCCAGAAAACCACTAGCCTAGTTCCTTTCGGTCACCACAATTATTTAAACCCACACCCCGCTGTCGGTCGACCACCCACTACCAGATCTAGAAGAACAAGGAAAAGCCAAACCAAAAGGAGGCCAATTGCCCAAGGCCAGTGACCCACTTTGCTGGACAACACATCACAAAGATCTTCACACCGGAGAGGAGCCGAGAAACAGAGCAGAAAGAGGGGAGAAGAGGGGTGGGAGAGTGGAGGCACGAGGGAGGAGGACGGCGCAGCCCCCAACCCTAGCTACTAGGCAGAGTTTCTGATTGATGCGAGATTGGGAACAGATGATCGTAGAGTTTTGTATTACTAAGTTTGATTATTACAATGTAAGCTCCTTTTTTAGCACATATTACTAACTTTAACAACTCTTTGATTTTGATTATTACAATGAGGATGGTCTTAGTAAGAGATAAAAAAAGGAGGCCCTACTTGACAAATAACTTCAAAATTCATGCCTCATCAAATTTGTTGTTCAATTAATTACCTTTAATTCCCTTTTACGAAATAGTGATTCAAACGTAACGGATACCTTCTAGACATGCACTATCTCCAAAAGCAAGGATAAATTCAACTAAGGTGCAGGAGGACAATCTACAATTTATGATACAAAACACAATGGTGTAAGACCCATCAAAAGACAAGTTGTTGGAATAGCTAGCTAAAATTCATTTGATCTAAGAGTTGAAATGCATACTTTCTATTTCATTAAAGTGTACATAGGTTTTAACTAAATTACATAAACGGCCATACATGTCTCCTTTACTGTAGATTGTCTTTCCCAAAAATTAGGTCAAACCTTTTCACGATTTTTTTCCAAATTTCAAACCCCTCTCCCTCTCCAAAACTTCTGTGATACTGCCAAGTGGTATGGGAGCATTATACTCTCAATGAATATGGACCATTGAATTGAAAATAGACCATTGAATTGAAAATGGGAAATTATAGCCCTTGGATCAAAATCAAAAACCAAAAGTAGAGTGATTTTGTTAAAATAGAGATGGTTTTGTGAATTTTGACCCAAAAAAATGTAGGATTACTTATCACAGAAACAGGTTACATATACCATTGAGTAAGATAATACTTACCATTGTTTAAGGCTAAACTTACTATAGATTATGAAAAAACTTAGTACAACCGATTGCTCAGGTAACAAGTTACCATTAACTAAAAAGAAGCTAGTAAAAGTAACCTATTTTTGACAGGAAAATTTGGAGATTTGGGGATTTACATGTTCACACCACTTTAAGCTATATACACCATATTTTTTGCCTTGTTGCTGACAATTAGGTAGTGCAAAACCTAAAAAATAGTGCTCGATTATAAATCTAGTTTAAGATTTTAATTTGGTCTTAAGTTTAGTTAGAAGAATTATTTGAAAATTAAAAATTTGACAAATATTTTCCATAATTTTCAAATAATATTATAAAGTATTTAATTAATTTATTTTTAAATAACCATATATTTAAGTAACTTACTTTTAAATATTATGGAGAAAATAAGGTATTGATTTAATATTTTGGTAATTTACAAATTAATTTAATATATACTGTAAAATAACACTAGCTATAAGTTGATTGTTACAATGAAATTGAACAATAAATATATTTTTGCGTAATAGATATTGAATAATTTAGAAGAATTCTCAATTGAATTTATGGTAGTATTTAATGAAATTAGGCTATTCAATTTCGTTGTTATAATTTCTAGTAATCAATATGACATAATTTGAAAATCTAATTGACAGCAATCAGTCAACGAGGATGGATTCATTTGCAATTGATTAATTTAGTTACAAGTTCAACCAATTGATCAAGCAATTGGAGTTGATTAAGATCATATTTGGCAGATGTTGTACTTAACAATGATGTTGATTGATAGTGATTAGTGTAGATTAATACAATTGGCTAAAGTAGGCTGACTA
>BPLS01031742.1:78262-136676 GCA_019656275.1 Rhododendron kiyosumense | reverse complement strand
ATTTGTTTAATTGCTTAAGCACTGAATTCAATGAATTGGTTCATTTGCCTTGCTCTGCTCATTAGATGGAATCTTGGACTAATTTGTTTAATTGCTTAAGCACTGAATTCAATGAATTGGTTCATTTGTCTTGCTTTGCTCATTAGATGGAATCCTAGGAGTATTCTGATCGTGTAATTCCTCCTTTTTTGGAAACCATATTTGTATGCAAAGAATCTATATTCTTCTCTAATCCAGGAACTTTAGTTGATGTTTTCCGCTTTCATGTGAAGGATTTTAAGACAGCCTTGAAAATGTTTTGAAGTAACATCAATTTTGCAAATGGTCTTTTGGATCCTTGGAGTGGCGGTGGGTACTTCTTCATTGTTTACATGATGTTACTGTTGCCTGATAATTACCCGATAATGTAATGAAGGGTGCGCTAAATCTCTATTTAGTTTAAGTTAATTCCTTTAATTAGTTGTCTTTAATTACTTTTACTCATAAGGTATGTTTTTAGTGCTTTCAGGTAAATTGTGTGAATAATGCATGTTTTGACGTCATGGATGGCCCGAGTGCGTCCAAGTACCCGAGGAACCAATGAAGACCTTGTCAGCCCCTGAAAATCTATCTAAGTATAGAAAAATCACTTTTCGAAAAAGTATCGATTTTCAAGATAAAAAATGGCGGTAATTGATTATTGAATTTTTCTAAAGATAATTTCAAAATTGCAAGGTTTTATTCAAAGATTAAGGTCATGTTTTGAGCCATTTATTCGATAGAAAAGTGTGTTGTTTTCTATTTTACACTAAAAGCTGGGGGTCAACATTTTGATTGGATTGAAATCTCAAAATTCTGGTAATGCCATTGTTTCCAAATGGGGGGTACTTCCTTATTTTCATTAAATAAATTAAAGTAAAGAAAAGGCAAAAGAAACGTTTAAAATGCAATCTTTACTTAAGTTTAGAGAATGAAAATAAGATGCTATGAAATCTATTGGGTGCTGTGGAAGTTGTTGGGAGCTGTGAAGCTGAAGCTAGACCTGAAGATAATAGGCTCAGCATCGATGGGATAAAATACTTTACATCGATGCCGAGTCCCTTAGTGCCCCAGATCCTTACCAGCATCGGCATCGATGGACTTCCATACTTTACATCGATGCCGACCACCTTAGCAACAAGCTTAAGCCCATTGCCATCGATGCCGAGGGGCTTAGCAGAGGATTTTCAGAGCATATTCCGTGCGCGAGGGCAGCTGACATAAATAGGGAATGACATCACTTTGTAGAAGAAGTTTTTAGTACATTTTTTAGATCTAGCTTAGATTGCATTTACTTTTTGGAATTGTTCTTATTTGTTCTTCATTTCCAGCATTCAATAGTTAATTTCCTGCTCTATTTAGCTTAGTTTTGGTAATTTAGGCTTTATTAAAGTTGTAGCTACTATCTCGATCTACAGTTTAATCAATTTTCCTTCTAGTATTGTGTTTCAATTATGCTTAGTAGATTTTTACTTGCTCTTATCTCCCTAGATATGCGTGAGTAGTTTCAAGGGTTGGGTCATGGGATAATTAGCATCCCATGACTTGGGCGAAAATTGCATTTTCACCAATAAAACTTTAATTTCTAGATTTGAAAATTAATGTGGGGTTCGGATTCGTTTGGTGAATTGCCGAGGTGTTAACCTCTTTGATCATGTGTATGTAGGAGCATTGCCTACCTACCACACATGATGCTTAGAGCTCTGTCGCTCGAGGTGTTTACCAAATGAATTCTAGAGCTAGCTTGATAATTGAATCTCTATTTTCTGGCTTAGGAACCTACAATTGCGTATCTTGAACCGCGTGAATTGGTGAAAAATGTGGTTTAGCTCGAGTCATGAGTGCTAGTGATTCCTAGACCTAACCTGCGTTTTAATCTAGTTTATTCGTTTTTAATTTAGCCTTTTAAATTTTCACCGTTCAAAGTAAAACCAAGTTGGCTGACTAAAAGCCGAAAACCCGTGCTTACTTCTACAAATCCGAGCTAAGCTGTATAATTACTCCCATGGGTACGATCCCGGACTTCCGGATTATCATGCTTCAACCGATGTATTAAACCCTATGCTTGGGGTATTATTCCTTACATTGGAGAAAACGAAGCATTGCCAAATATTTATGCGGCAAATTTGATGGAGGTTTGCTTATTTCTGGTGCAATGTTTTAGAAGATTTATCTGAAACTATAGTCTCTCTCGTGACTGAAAAAGGTACAGAAACCATTGCCGTAAGCTTGCTTGAATTTCTTTTGAGTTAGATATCATTAACTTTTTTTTCCGTATTTGGGTGCTATGATACGCCAAATTATATGCTACTGAGGTTATTAGCACCCGTCCTAGCTTTTTTCCAAGTGGTTACACTCTTGGGTGAAGAAGAATTATCTAAACCGTTTGTTGTACAACTCCTCGTCTCTACCCATCTATCTCGTCTTCTTCTTCCTGTTCATGTTCATTTGACCAAGATGTCTCTAACACAATGGGGGGAAATTTAGAAATCTTTCGTTGATTGAGCCATATCATCCACATAAGAGTGTCGGGAGACTTTCGGCCAACTACGCCAATCAAGTTATCAATGTTGTAAAATATTGCCTAAACCATAAGACAATCTATCGGTTAACTCGCTTTGCATTTGTTTTGAAAATGAGCTCAATCCTTGGAAGATAATTTCATTTCCATCAAGACTATATGGTCTAATCCCACAAGTGAAAACTAGCGGCACTAGTAAGGGATGACTGATGAGCAGTGGCATTTCCCTATCCGACTTTCAAACCACACTGTTTTACTTGTTTTTAGAAGAATTTTCAAAATTTTGTTTTGCTTATGATGTTAAATTGTAGTAACTATTATTTGACCCCGCCCGGTTTTTATTGCCCTCAAAGCTAGGCCCTGTTTGGGTTTAGAATTTTACTCCCTTTTTGAGGCTAAAAGGAAAGCGTTGTTGCTGCCAAAAGAGATCCAAACCTATGTTTGCTCATCTCAGGTGCCCATCACTTGGATCTGCGAGCGGCAATTGCTGAGGATCCCGATTGGTTATTGCAACAGCGGGCATCTGAAATCAAGCTGGTTGAAGCCTGGCTTCATGACTAGTATCGGGAAAAGAAGGCAATTTTTGCTTCACAACTGTTGCCCCAACTTCTTCTTTTTCTAGCACCTCATGCACATATAGCAGCAATTGGCGAAAAACCCTTGTCTGAATTCTCAAAAAACTGATGTCAAACTCAAGTTTTGCTGAATTCCTCAAGGCTACATACTAACTTCACTGCCGCTTTGGTTGCAATTTCTAAGCTCTTATTGTTTTGTTGTAAATAAAAAATTCCTTGTATGGGTTATGTTTAATTCATAATGATTAATTTGTCTTGCATGGAACTCTTCCCAGGCTTGGTTATTTTCTCATTGCTTTTTTAACTTGATTTCACCTTGGTGGTGTGTCCGAATCACATATATCTCAAAGTAAATAAAATGGCAACGAGATATTAGAGAAATAATAAAGTGAGAAAAGCTAAAAAACAAAGGATATCTGTCTATCTATCTAGTATAAAATTAGTACAATCATTTTGGTTCCTTGATCCCATTCCAAGTGGATGTATAACAGTAATTCCATTTTCCCCTCTGTCAGGAAACAAAATACGGCACTAACGATTTATATGGGGTTATGTCATGTTGTGTTAGAAACAGATTTATGAATGGCTCTTTGGGTATTTTCTAATCATCACCCCTATGATCCTAATTAGAACCTAATCACGTTGATCAATGAGCAACGTAATATGGGCTAGACGTGTGAATTAAATTTTAGTTGGAGAGAGGCTTGGTTGCACCTATAATTTTTTTGCAATAGCAAAAAGATTTTATTAATCTTTATAAACGATTACAAAGATTAAACGGAACAAGAGCACGCTGGCATAAGCCACCCAATGTTGGGTTTGTAGTTAGATCGAGGAGAGCAAGTGTTTGATCAAGCCCCATCAATCGTGTTGGAGGTTTTGCACAATGACGGCGATGGTCTTGGAGTTCATCATCAATCCCCATCAATCATGTTGGAGGCTTTGCGCAATGACCGTGGTGGTCTTGGAGTTCATCAGCTACTGCGTCAAGTGTTTTTGTTTCTTATGTACCAGGAAAAAAAAACGATTTATATTATGTCAATATTTTCTTTTTATCTTCACATGCAATAAATTAGAGAAGTCACAGTAAAAGTAAAAGATAAGGAAACAACATTACCCCCAACTATAGATTACCTATCAAATGTCTATATGTATCAGTTTGAATCATCATTCTATTCATTCTGTCTATGGTACCAAATTGTATTACCGCTAACATCATTTTTACCTTTTGTTGTTCTCACAAGACAAGCATAATTTTAATAATGTAGATCTCTTTTTGAAAAAATTACTACCGTTGAGAAGATATCGACGATTCTTTTAAAATGAGATTAATATTTCATATCACGTATTATAATTATATGCTAATAGAAATTAGAGAAAAATTTCGTAGGTAAGTTTTCAAAGATGAATGGAGAATTGAAGTTAGAGTCGGTGTGATTAGTTGAGTTGTCGGAACTTACTTTTTCCTAAACATATTATTTTTGAGTCTCCGAAATGAAAAAAAAATAGTTGAATACGATATTTCATTTGATGTAATATACAAATGAGAAGATGTTGGACTAGTTTTTTTTTTTTTTTGGGAACACGTTAGAAATGCATTGATGACTGAATATGATGATTACAATCTACCGTGTTCAACTATTACAAAGACCTATTACTGTCACGTCCTCAATTTTTAACATAAATATTAATAATTTTATATGATAAAAATTCTCACATTAGAACAAATAATACCCCAAAAGAGTTTATATCCATAGCACACCAGCCCAATGATCCTTAAATACAAAGGATAAAAAAAGAGTTATAAAATTTTACAATCTTCCCTTTCGCCAAAATACTAAAAATAAATTTACAATTACGCCTTCCAAGAAATTCACAAGGATGTCAATGCGATTCCCCCTTATCAGCTATCAAAAGGTTTCCAGCCAATTTATGCACAGCACTCCATGCTACTGATCTGGATTTAAAACTTGAAATTGAAGGGTTGAGCAAACACGCGTCCAGTAGGGAGATCTATACTCAAGCTATATGAAAATGCGATGAGGTAAACACCAAGAATGAATGAATTTTCAATAAGCGAACATGAGAGACAAAAGTTAGCTATTAAGAACAAGCGAGCTATGACTACAGTATTCTAGATGCCTTATAGATATTCCAACCTTTCGCATGTCAAATTAGAAGCACTATTAAACTCACATCAATCTAAATAACCTACAACAATTTCCGAACCACTCTACAACTCCTCGAATGAAGTCCACAAACAACTTCCTTATTTCATACCATTTGTCATCAAGCCTCTATTTCATAAAAAAATTTCCTTTTGATTATTAAAAATGATTTAGAGGAAAACTCAAAACCATTATAGGTCGAGCTCTGTTGATTCAAGCTTGAATGCCGGAATCCGTTGATTTGTGCCCAAATACCGAATCCATTGATTCGCCTATGAATACCGAAAGATTTTATTAAAAATCCTTTTTCCAAAACCCAAATCCTTCATTTTCCAAAATGTTTATAGAATCCATCATTTGACCCTTTTTCCATAACACAATCTCAAGTAGTAAATAGTTCAAGAGACAACATTTACTTTTGACGTCGACTATACCGCCCTCTATCTTGTGAGAAATTCAACTGTATTACCACCCCATGCGTTACAGTGAACTCTCTCCACTTGGGTATCCGCATTACCACCTCATGCATTGCGGGACCCTTTTGAGTCTCCGCATTACCACTCCATGCGTTGCGGGACTCCCCTATTCAAATTACCAACTCACACACATACACACACGCACACATCCCCCCCCCCCAATCAATTTATATACAAACAAACAACATTCCCTAGTTCGCGTTCTTTCATTCATCATCATACAAGGCGATATAAACATTGTAAACATGCCACATCATACATTCACAAATACGCAAGTTCACGTTATTCCTCTAACTCTATCACGACGTCCTTCGTCACGTACCGAACACACAAATGACTCCACGACACACCACCTACTAGGTTGTAACCGAGAATCTTATAGAACGAGTGCCAAAGGAACCTAGGAATCAACAAGACGAAGCACAAGGATCTGAGTTACCATATTCTCATCTGGACTATTAGATAGGTCCATGTCAACCAACTATACACTAGGATTACGTTTGTCGAATGTCAAGGGAAAGAGGATGATCAATGAGTCATTTGGAGGCGAACAATCGCATTGGGAGGTAATTTAAAAGTGTTCTGGGTGTTTAAGAAATGATCGAAGATCAAACGAGTATGGAGGGATCATCATGAGACAAAACTGTCCAAAATAAAGGAAGGTATCGACACCCCGAGATCTTTCAGTGGATTTCAGACATCCATAAGCAAAATCCAACGGCAAATAACCAACAAGGCACGATCTAAATACATAAACATCACATAAACACATAACAAGAGTAAGAAATCCCTACCAAAATGGGTTTTGAGCAAAACCCTAAGTACGCAATGATCCGTCAAGAACAAGCTTTCCCAAAGTAATACCACAAGATCTACAACCTCCAATAATGAGAAACTCAAAACCCAGTTGATATTTGAAGGATTAACACATAGATCTTGAAGATTTGTTGGTGTTTGAGGTGCAAATCCAAGGATTTGGGTGAGAAATTGAAGAAAGAAGGGAGAGAGGTGATTTTAGGGCTTGGTTTGAGCCCTTGGAGTGAGAAAATAATGTAAGGGGTCTATTTATTATGTTTGGATCGCGTGCTGAATTTTCAAAAATTCCTCAGCGAGTACCGGTATTGGGCAATTTCGAGTACCGGTACTGGCACCCCAAGATGCCAAAATAATCCAATGTTGGACCCTAGATACCGGTACTAGGCAAAACGCAGTACCGGTACTGCCTGGGAAAAATTTAAATTTTTTTAAATTTTAACAACGGTCATCGAATCGAACCCCGTTCGCTACCAACATTTCCAAATATCATTCCAACACTAAAACTCAAAGTTTAACCATCTACCGAACGTCCCATACAGTACGACATGTCGACCCGTTTGATCACATCAATTAAATAACCAAAGTAAATCAAAACACAATTTTACGTAAAAAAATAAATTATTGCACGGATCTTCACATTCTACCCACCTTTTAAAAATTTTATCTTTGAGATTTGCTAAACTAAGTCATATATCGCACATCTATTCAAATACCATAACACCAGGCATCACGCAACAATTCCATAATCACAAAACTTCAAACCAAAAACTCACATCGATCAAACTGAAACAAATGCGGATACTTCCTTCTAACTTTGTCCTCCTTTTCCCACGTGGACTCACACTAATGGTATTGTCTTACTTTTTCACACTTGATTGTGGATCTAGGATATGTATCGGTTCCTTACCATTGGACACATTGGCTTCTAACTCAAGTTCGGACCTTTTTAACGTATGTAATGGATTCGTTTCATACTTCCTCAATATCTATACATAAAGCGGATCACGAATACCTAAAAGTTTCAGTGGTAATGTCAAATGGTACGCAATTTCTAAGCTCTCCTTTATTGCAAAATTCCTATATATGGTTATCTATTCCAGCACAGAGACCTCACCTCTAAATGTAACCCAGTAGTCCAATCGACTTCCCAAGACTTCCATCTAGAAGGGGGCGGTGATCATGCGCCTCTTCTAACTGGATTTCATCGATTGTCGCCTACGTATACAAAAGACACACGCATCATATCCGACACTTAACTTATCTTTCAAGTGATAAAAGCTTCCTTTTCTATTCACGACGAGACAAACTCCAACGCAGTGATACTTTATGAACACACGATTTCCCTTTCGAATGATTGTAAATGACGATGGCAATCAGCGTAATCCTTTGGTCGGCCTCATGCGGTTAGCAATCTTTAACGAATTTATCTTGCTCTGTTCGGTCATTCTCTCTCGAACTTCCAAAAGTTTTCAGTGAATAGATTTCATCGCACTCTTCAATACTAAGTCTAGCGAATCCAGAACACTAGCCAATTCTTCTAAAAATCATACTAATTAATTCTAGCCCCAGATTAGGTCACTCTAGATCATGAGAAGGATTTGATTGTTATCTCAAATGAAATGAGCAAGCTCCGAAAGTCAAACAACGCTAATCAAGAATCCAAAGAATGGTAACGAGGTATCTAGAATTCAAAAAAAACACATTATGTCCTTTAAGGTGGTAAGGCAACGAACTCAAGTACCATTTTATGATAATCCGAGAAATCTTGAAATGGCTAATCATAACTTTCTTATTGCTCTACAAGTCAAAGTAGTCAGCGGATAACACTTTAGCAAATGAAATATTTCAATACTAAGGACAAGCACGGAGTAATGAGACAAATCCCTGGAAACAGTTTGATCGAAAATCAAAATTTTGTCCATTTCTAGAACTGAGTAAAACTTCCAACAAGTTGTGGCCGAACGTTACATAACAAATCATCATGTGCCTTCATAATTAAGAAGTTAGAATAAATAGTGGCACCCCGGGCATGCAACATTAGCAACAAGTCCGAATTTAACAGTACTTAAGAAGTTGTATATCATAAAGATATGATAATAGATTGAGTTTTATAGGCTGAAGTTGCAACAGAAAAACTTGCATAGGATAATAGTTACAAGCAAATGAAGATACTTATAGTTGCAATAGAGATGGATCTAAATTGACCACAAAAACTTTATCTCATGCTAGGTAATGCCAACAATAAGACTTCAAATGGAAAACGAGGGGCATTCGTCATCATTAATAACAAATGAGTTATAGGATACTTTGCCACAAGAATTTGATTGTTCCCAAGAAATACTAAGAACGATTTTGTGATAACTACAGCAGGTCAATGGTACGACAAACTTACGAAAAATAGATTGCGATGCAATTCCAACTAGATTTCAGCTAGGCCAGCGAAAGACGATAAACAATAAAGTAATTCTTACGAATTCACATTTAGAACATCATCTACTGTTAGGATACCACCAATCCCTTTCCAAATCACATCAATCCTCGATATACGTAAACTGCAGAGGCCCAAGATAACCTATTAATATGAAATGACTAACGAACGGGTCGTACAACAAAGGGGAGAAGATACCTCATACGCTAACGTTTTTTTTTTTTTAGAACTAGAGGGTAGGAGGAGGTGGTAGTTTAGCGGCGAAACTGTATCTGTTGTCGATTAGGTGTACGCTCATACGGCTGCGTTGAACTCGACTCACCATGGACTCCAATTCTCCGAGGACAGTTTCTCGCATAGTGGCCTAGCTTGTGGCAGACATAACAAAGATTATCAAGGTGTGAGACTCCCTGATTCCCAAACAAAGTTGGCGGTCCAAGAATAATCTGGTTTTGCGAAGGTTGATTTGGTTTCCTTTGCCTTTTCCTCTCTTGGCTTCGAAAATTCCCTAGCAACATACTCATTCTAACAGTCGGTTGCCTTTGTGTATTCGAGGGTTACGGCTGGCTAACAATCTGTGGACAGTTTCTCGTGAAATGGTCGAGTTTCCCACAAGTAAAGCAAGATCTTTGACACCACGGACATTGAGCTCAAATATGACCATACTGACCACAACGATGACACACAATCTGATGCTTAAGGAGAGCTCCTGGAGTCCCGGTATGAGAAGGTGGCTTAAAGCCTTGCTGGCCTTGAATAGAGTGACTTATTCCTCTTAGTTTCTTTCTTCCTGAATACTCCCAGAAAATAAGCTCGCGCAAACAACTCGATATCTAGTTTTCCCCACATTCGCACACCTCTGCACCCTCCAAAATCTTAACACCCTTCGCACATTCAACGATCTTGGGAAACATTGCCTCATCCCTAGTATGCTGATTTACCTCATTCTCCCCGTATGCACCACGACCCTGGTGATCATGATCCCCGGTCTCACCCCACCTAACTTCACGTCTTGAAGACATCGTACTATAAGGGCATAAGAAAGAAAGTTATTAGCATTAATCGTATCGCTACATGATGCAAGTTTTCGAGTTTCCCAACATGGGTTAAAACTCTACTGCATTCTACCATAACGTCAATGCAATGCCATATCAATGTACTAACCCATTCATGTAAGCACACGTGTATTGAAAATGAATGCAACGGTTTTCTTTTGAACCCATGAGACTAGAAGTCTCCCCATGGTCTCGAAATATTCAAACCTAGTTGCTCTGATACCAATTTGTCACGCACTCAATTTTTAACATAAATATTAATAATTTTAGATGATAAAAATCCTCACATTAGTACAAATAATACCCCAAAAGAGTTTACATCCATAGCACACTGGCCCAATGATCCTTAAATACAAAGGATAAAAAAAGAATTATAAAATTTTACAATCTTCCCTTTTGCCAAAATACTAAAAATAAATTTACAATTACGACTTTCAAGAAATTCACAAGGATGTCAATGCGATTCTCCATTATCAGCTCTTAAAAGGTTTCCAGTCAATTTATGCACAACACTCCATGCTACTGATCTAGATTTAAAACCTGAAATTGAAAGGTTGAGCAAACACGTGCCCAGTAGAGAAATCTATACTGAAACTATATAAAAATGCGATGAGGTAAGCACTAAGAATGAACGAATTTTCAATAAGCGAACATGAGAGACAAAAGTTAGCTATTAAGAACAAGCGGACTACAACTATAGTATTATAGACGCCTTATAGATATTCCTAACTTTCACATGTCAAACTAGAAGCACTATTAAACTCACATCTAAATAATCAACAACAATTTCCTGACCACTCTACTACTCCTTGAATGAAGTCCACAAACAACTCCCTCATTTCATACCATTTGTCATCAAGCCTCTATTTCATAAAAAATTTCCTTTTGATTACCTAAAATGATATAGAGGAAAACTCAAAACCATTACAGGTCAAGCTCCATTGATTCGAGCTTGAATGCTGGAATCCGTTGATTTGTGCCCAAATACTGGATCCGTTGATTCGCCCATGAATACTGAAAGATTTTTATTAAAAATCCTTTTTCCAAATCCCGAATCCTTCCTTTTCCAAAACGTTTATAGAATCCATCATTTGACCCTTTTTCCATAACACAATCTCAAGTAGTAAATAGTTCAAGAGACAACATTTACTTCTGATGTCGACTATATCACCCTCTATCTTGTGAGAAATTCAACTATATTACCACCTCATGCGTTATAGTGAACTCTTTCTACTTGGGTCTCCGCATTACTACCCCATGCGTTGCGGGACTCCCCTATTCAAATTACCAACTCTCACACACACACACACACACCATCAATTTATATACAAATAAACAGCATTCCCTAGTTCACGTTGTTTCATTCATCATCATACAATGCGATATAAACATTGTAAACATGCCACATCATACATTCACAAATACGCAAGTTCACGTTATTCCTCTAACTCTATCACAACGTCCTTTGCCACGTACTGAACCCACAAATGACACCACGACACACCACCTACTAGGTTTTAACCGAGAATCTTATAGAACAAGTGCCAAAGGAACTTAGGAAGATCAACAAGACGAAGCACGAGGATCCGAGTTACCCTATTCTCTTCCGAACTATTAGACAGGTCCACGTCAACCAACTATACACTAGGATTACATTTGTCGAATGTCAAGGGAAAGAGGATGATCAACGAGTCATTTGGAGGCGAACAATCACGTTGGGAGGTAATTTAAAAGTGTTTTGGGTGTTTAAGAAATGATTGGAGACCAAACGAGGACGGAAGGATCATCATGAGGCAAAACTGTCCAAGATAAAAGAAGGTATCGACACCCCAAGATCTTTTAGCGGATTTCAAACATCCATAAGCAAAATCCAACGGCAAACAACCAACAAGGCACAATCTAAGTACATAAATATCACATAAACACATAACAAGAGTAAGAAATCCCTTCCAAAATGGGTTTTGAGCAAAACCCTAAGTATACCAGGCAAAGGTCCATCAAGAACAATCTTTTCCAAAGCAATATCACAAGATCTACAACCTCCAATAATGAGAAACTCGAAACCCGGTTGATATTTGAAGGATTAACACAAAGATCTTAAAGATTTGTTGGTGTTTAGGTGCAAATCCAAGGATTTGGGTGAGAAATTGAAGAGAGAAGGGAGAGAGGTGATTTTAGGGCTTGGTTCGAGGTCTTGGAGTGAGAAAATAACATAAGGGGTCTATTTATAGTATCTGAATCGCGTGCTGAATTTTCAGAAATTTCTCAGCGGATACCGGTACTGGGCGATTTCCAGTACCGGTACTGGGCGATTTCCAGTACCGGTACTGGGCGATTTCCAGTACCGGTACTGGCACCCCAAGATGCCAAAATAATCCGACTTTTGGACACTGGGTACAGGTATTGGGCAAAATGCAGTACCCAAAGGTGTCAAATGAAATAGTAGGCACAATTGAAGCTTAAGAATGTCTTATTTCGTTGATGGTTGAGCGATGACAAAGATTCATGTGAATTGGGAAACAGTTTCTGTCTAATCACCTCATTGAATGCTGTGACACAACAAGTGCGAATGTTGTAGAGTCTTATTTTCTTTATTTTTCATTATATCCTACGATACATGAATATGTTTTTTCAGACGTGTCCCCAACATATTGTGTCCTCCAAGTTTTGGAAACTTGCATGTTAAGAAGTTAGAGTCGTATCACACGTCCATGCTAATGCTATGTGCACTGGGGACATCGATGTTGGTCAGAACTTTTTTTTAGTGTATTTCTAAATATGAGTATCTAATGTACTTAAACTTTTGTGTCCATGTATGTTAATATCTAACAAAAATAGTCAGAATGGGAGGTGCTTCGGAAAATTTTAAATTTTACCAACAGTCATCGAATCGAACCCCGTTCGCTACCAACACTTCCAAATATCATTCCAACATTGAAACTCAAAGTTTAACCATCTACCGAACGTCCCATATAGTACACATGTCAACCCATTTGATCACATCAATTAAATAACCAAAGTGAATCAAAGTACAATTTTACTATAAAAAAAAATTATTGCATTGGTCTTCACAATTACACATAGGGAGACAAATAACACATCTGAATCAAATGAATGATTCGAGTCTAGTGTTAAATTGATCAGATGGTCAGATGCTAGACTCACGCATGTTACTTGTCGATGTTTAGCTGACACGGTAATTCCACAAATGACGATGCTTCCCACAGCGACTGACCCTATGGGGCTTCAATGACGCAACTTGGGTATATATAAAGTAAAAGTTGAAAAAATCACTGGGAAAAAATACAGTGAGTTTGGTGAATTGTCATGTCATAGGTTATGGCGACCCTCACTAGAAAATTAGATTGACCTTCTTAATTAAGAATTCAATAATTTTCTGGGATAAGTTAAGAACACAATAAGTTACCAAAGAGGGCATTATTTTTTATAGATTTCTGAAGTCTAATCCACCATCTTTTGTGGGAACTGATAAACCTTTGGATGCTGAGGCCTAGCTATTGCAAATGATTTTTTTATTTTATTTTTGATGTGTTGGGTTGTTTTCTGAGACCCGAAAGGTGGCATTGGTAGCATCTCTCTCTCTCTCTCTCTGAGTTAACAATAACCACGTCTGTGATCAACCATCTTTTGTGGGAACTGATAAACCTTCGGATGCTGAGGCCTGGCTATTGCAAATGGAATTTTTTTTTTATGTGTTGGGTTGTTCTGAGATCCAAAAGTGGCATTGGCAGCATCTCTCTCTCTCTCTGAGATCCAAAAGTGGCATTGGCAGCATCTCTCTCTCTCTCTCTCTCTCTCTCTCTCTCTCTCTCTCTCTCTCTCTCTCTCTCTCTTCACAACAACCATGTCTATGCCTAGCGACCCGCTATGTCGTCATCGTCTCCGTCGTTAACTATGGCAAATACAAGAAAAGGTTGTCGCCTTCAGTTGGTAAGTTTTTCATCAGGGTTCCTTCAACCCACTCCACTTAAATCAAAAACCAAATGAGTTTGACGTTTTGGGTAGGATCATGGGTGATTGTTATCGATTTGTAGGATCAGGGCCGACTTATAAGGTAAGCAAAGGAAGCATGCGCTTTGGACCCCAAAATAGATCTAAAAATGAGGGCTTCCAATATTCTAGGACTCCTATATTTATATATGTATGTATATATTGCCTAAATGAATTATTAAGCCTCTTTTACATAAATTAAGCCCAATTGGAATTTATGGGCCACAAAATAGAGCCAATTGGCTGTATTGTTCATCGAGAAAGAGTTGGTGAAGAAGCTTGACTATGTAGACTTAATTAATACGTTTGCAGTAAAAAGTGCGAGGAGACTTAGGAGGAGTTCCACTAAGTTAAAAAGACTTTTTGAAGGTTTTGTCCTTATTAAAAAAATTGCGTTTGTTAGTTTTTCGCCAAATTTTTATGGATTATTGATTCGTCTTGATAAGAGGAATTAAAAAGTAAATTTTTTTCACTTTTACCCAAATAATTTGAAAAATATCCACTTTTCAACAAAAAAAAGTTCAAAAGGCTTTTTTGGCTTAAAATTGGATATTTCCAAAAGTATTTGGATAAAAGTAATATTTTTTTACCTTTTTAATTCCTCTCATCGAGACGAATCAATAATTCACAAAAGTTTTGCACACAACTAACGATCGCTTTTTTTTTCTTTGAATTAGAACAAAACCTCCAAAAAATGCTAAAAGTTAAGTGGAATTTGTCTAATTTTGAGATATTAGCAAAAAAAAAAAACTTGGCCTAATTTTCAAATGATGAATTTTGAGATATAGTAATAGTTGTATTTTTTTGGGATAACTATATACTTATATTTTGTAATGATTTTTTTAATGAAACTCTTTGTATAAAAAATATAGGGAGGCCTCATTCAAGGGGTTCGCTTTAAACCTCCAAAAGTTATGAGCTGGCACTGTGTAGGATGGTGCTAACCCTTGGTTGTATTGATTTGAGGGTTTATAGGTGATTTGTTAACTGTGTCGTACCGATTTGGTGCTTACCTTTACATGCATCAACAGGTGGTCGAGAGTGTTGTAATTTTTTTTATTTTCTTTTGCGTTTTGAAAAGGAGTTTGTGATTTGAATAGGCACGTTGCTTAGGCTGTTAGAGTTGGTATTTAATTTGTGGCTAGTCAAAGTAGAAATTTGCACTTTTCCTAAGCATTTTGCATAAAATTTACTTGAGGCTGTTGAAGATGCTCTATCAGCAGAGTTAGCTATTAGGTGGTGGCAGTGAAACTTCTTAAAATAATGGCCCTAGTGTATAATATTAACAGAATCCAGGCCGGTGTGTGTGATTTACCCTATCTTTTTACCCAGCTTGTTTGTTTCAGAGGAACCACAATACCCACGGATTAGGGTTCCTGCTCTCCCCAAGCAAGACCACAAGACTTCGACAGCCTTATCATACATCATATACAAATAGCCCTTCACGACGGAGAAGAATTTGTCACTGTGAATCGAAACTAGGGTTTAATTTTGCCTCTTCATCGCTCAACATCTCTCCGAAGGTTTTTTTCCAGTTTCCGAGGTACGGATACATTTCTAGTTCTCGTCTGTTTTTGTAGGTCTTGGTATGGACCATTGGCATTTTGTGCTCGTAGATTCCTTGTTTGATTTGTTCTAGGTTTGTAGTTAGAAAACACAATATTTTTGGGGATTTGCACTCTTAACTCGATATTAGAACCGAGAATTACTTGTTTGAAGCCATACCACTTCCCGTTCATGCTTTATAATATCAGTGAACTAAAGGCGGGCGCGAACGCTATGGGTGAGCAAAATCTCTATGGTTTAAAGTACCCAATAGTGCATGATGCTTGGAAAAATAAAAAGAGAAGGAAATCTAAAACATATGTAATCCCTTACGTATAGGCCCCCGAAGATAGGCAAGACTGAATCAGGGAAAATTGTCAGGGCATCAAAGTTCCTTCTAACAGCCACGAAATTGCTGTGTATTTTTTTAATCTTTTCGGGAAAATGGAGAGGAATCTGGGTGTGTGAATGGAAATGATTTGTCCAAGATTTTCTTAAGGAGATGATGAGTGATGAAGCAGTGGTAAAATGTTTAGTGAAGTGTGGCGCTTATTGGGCAGTTGTTGGTCTTAGGTTGTTTTGACGTTTTCACACCGAAAAGTCTAAAAAAAACAGTATGAAACTTACAAAAATACATGGGGTTACCCGTTACCCTCATTGCAGGTTTCTTAAAGTGCGAGCCAGCCTCGAAAAGAGTCCATACCAAATGAGTGTTGGCTTGTTCGGATAGTGTATATATATATTCATACATATGTTGTCTATTGATAGAACTACATACACTTTTGTTGGTTTGAGATATGTGGTCCTCAATATATTTTGCACATGGATTTCTATAAAGTACCTACATCTCTAGAGTCTAGTGCAGCTCCCTACTCGGACACCGATTCCCAGACAGGTTGGCTTGCCCTCTCTCGCGCGCATTCAAATGTCTATGAATAATGCATTACAGCTAGCCACTTGTCTTTGGAGCGCCCACTCTTGGGCCAAGCCCACCAAATTGTACAATACTTGGCTCAACTTCCCAACACCATGACAAAAATCTCCACATTACATTTTGCCTAAAGCATCATTATCTAGATTAGGATCAAGGACTAAGATCTTCGTTTGGGAACCCCAGAGGTAACGTGGTTTAGAGGTTTGATCATGGCGTTTGTTTGGCTCACCATCACAGGGTGGCTCCAAGTTGATCGAATTGAATAGAGATTCTTTGCTTACACGTGGTTCTCTGAAGAACCTATCATACCGGACATAGCTCGACTCTCCCAAGATTCTAAATATCAGTTGTTCTTGTGTTGGCCACTACGTAACAGGATTTTGGTCTCCAATTTCGACACCTGCTTAACTTATGTATCACCGTGCACTATCTGATATCGGCTGATATATTGCTGCATTGTAGATACCTATATGCATCCCAATACCTCGATACACATGCCAAACCAATGCCAAATTTCAGTGCCGAAATGCTGAATCCTTTTTGTTCCATTGTGTAATAGTAAATTTAATCCACCCATGGAAGGACACTGGCCTTCTCTTCTTCCCGAACTTGGGCATCTTATATTGGAACTTAGTTACCTATGTTGTTCCAAGACCTCATAGTGATGTGATGAGCATTGACCCTAATGCTGTGTTTCTTTGCAATTTTTGGGCTAGTAAGGTCAAGGAAAATGTCCACGTATCAAAGAAGGAAAACAAAATATGAAGACCTCAGTGATTGGGTGCTAGATGGCCATAGTACGTGCATACGTGCTGTGATCATTGGTGCAGTCTATGATTTTACATTAATTCGGGCTTATGCTTGTGCTAAAAACTGTACTTGGACGAAGTTGTTCGATTTGCTTAGTATTATTATATTGTTATGACTTTTGGGAAAATGTTACATATATGATATATCCTTGAAAGGTGGAGAACTGCTAGTACCAAGTTGGTATATCAATCGTAGTTTTGGAGTCAAGACTAGTTTGAGGAAGTATGAAAATAACAATTTGACATAAATCTGCTGTGGTGTTATTTGACATAAATCTGCTGTGGCTGATGCCTGTTAACTAACAGAAAAATATGTGGAACAACTGAGCCACTGAGGTATATTAGAAGGCTTTATTTGTTTTTACCATGCATGCTTATGATTACATTTTGGTTCTACCTCGAAACATGCCTCATGTAAAAGTAGTATTTCTAAGGTAACTGTTGGAGGAAAAGAACAAGATTTTTCTCTGTCAATTGTCTTGGCTTTATTGTTGTACTTGAAAATTGAGAAGTCTAGTGATTTTCTTGTATTTTTCCTTTTTGGGAGCATTTTTTGGAAAGCCATTATGGTGCTGGAATTCTGCATGTTTGTTGGTGACAGTAGTAGTGATAAATCAAACCAAACCAAGCCTTAGGTCCCAATTAATTGGGGACAGTAGTAGTGATGAGGTGAAATATGGTGGTAACTATTTTGGAGGCTGTGGCTGTCAAACAAATGTAGCGGAGAAAATTTTACCCTGTGACTTTGTTTGGTGATGACCGATGAGCAATACATTAGTGGTAGTGAGGCACTTGAGAGGTTAATCGGAGTTATTCGACGATTAACCGGCGATTAGTCGGTTGGCGATTTGTTGATTAATCGGTTAATGGACGATTAGTAGGTTATTTGGCGATTAATAGGGATAAATCTATAATTTTCTTAAATTAAGGGGTGTAACTGTAATATTCTCATACGAATTTTAGGGCTTCGAACCACAGATTAGGGCTTGTCCAACACCCACTCGATCGATCGATCTTGGACTTGGAGTCTCCTGTCATCTCTCTGTGAAGTGAAACCCTGAAAGAAGAGATCTTGCCGCCGCTGTCATCGCCGCCTCACTGCTGTAATTTTTCTAGCACGCTCTCTCTCTCTCTCTCTCTCTCTCACACACACACACACACACACACACACACTCTCTCCCTCTCTCAAATTCGAGATCTTTTGGAAACTAAGTGTTGTATTGTTTGGTGTATATAAATAAAGTAACTCCTCTCACTCTCACTCCACCGACTAGTTTTTTTGAAAAGCCCATGGATATTGACACGTTTTTAATTCTGGAAACAAAGTGTAGTTTTTTTTATAAAAAACTCAGTGTTTTAAAACTCAGAAATACTCGACGCATACTGGGTACTCGGTGCGTAGCCGAGTAGAGTTAGGGCTACTTGGTGGAATTACTTAGCCAGCCGATTACTCAACATTACTCGGTGAGTACCCGACGAGTACCGATTACTCGGTAAAATGAGATTACTCAGAAGTGGGGAGAAAATCGAAAAGAAAACTGAAAAAATGGTGTAAAATACATAATATGGAGGGATATGGAGAAGAAGAGGAGGAATAATTGACTACTAATTTCGTACTTTGTTTCATTTGGTTTGAACGTTGCACTTTGTAATTGACTATTAATTTCGTACTTGGTTTCATTTGGTTTGAACATTAAACTTTGCAATGGACTAGTAATTTTGTACTTAGTTTCATTTGGTTTGAACTATGAACATTGAACTTCTTATTATGCATTTGGGGAACGTATAAAAAAAAAACTCCAAGTAATTTCTACTCGCTGAGCACTCGGACTACAAGGTACAAGGTGGCCGGCCGAGCGAGTACCAAGTACCGAGTTTTAGAACATTGAAAAAACTTAACACAATGTAGTACTTTATCATAAGGGTTGTCATTGGGGAGTAGTTAATATTTATATAAAAAAAACCCGACTAATTGCTACAAGCCGTTTAATCGGCGATTAATAGGTCTTGAAGCTCGAAGGTGGTCGACCGAGCGACGAACGCCAAGCGACTTTTAGAACATTGCTTGAGAATAGGTTTGGTTTTGTGGTAATATGTTTTGGTGGCACCGTGGCATGGGTTGTGGATGTTTTGGCGATGCCTAAGAAGCACTAACACTTCATGAAGGTGACTTGTTTGTGTTGCACACATGCTCTTTGGATGCTCCTTGACATGTGTCCAAGCAGGACATATGTTTCTAGTGTTACGGACACACTTTGGGTACTTGAGGGTATTTGAAGAAAATGACTTGGATCCCTGGACAATGAGACAAATGATTTCCTAGTATTTGGAGGAAATGATAATAAGAGAATTACACTAACATGAAATATTATTTATCCCTTTTTCATGTCTCTGTCATGTTTTGGTTTGCTCTGTTATAAAATTGCCATGTCAGTGTATTTCTGTGTACATACTTTTTAGGACATTGCCAAAATAGTATTTAATACATATCAAAAGAAAAAAGGGCGTTGCCTCAATAGTTACACCTACCAAGTGATGTTTGTTATTCCTCTTCTATCATCTTTTTTTTATTTTCTGGACTTGCAAAAAGCCAAAGAAAAAGGACATTGCCTTAATAGTTACACCTACCAAGTGATGTTGATTATTTGTTCATTCCTCTTCTACCATCTCCTTTTTTCTTTTCAGAAAAAAAGGGGGGAAAGAAAACAAAAAGGAATCAACTCTATCTGATTCAACTTATGCTGTCGTTCAGTGGAACTTGATTTTAGTCCGATTTGTTTGGGTTTTTTCTGTTCTTGCTTGCATAGATTTCAAGAATTGTAAATGATGGTTTTAGTAATTAGGACTTCTAGACCTTATTTTTTCCACTTGTTTTTGTGGGTGGGAGGCAACCTTGACTGAACCATGGGACTGATCTTCCCGTTGGCTTTACTGCAGAAGTACTCACACTGTTAGTCTGTTAGGTCAGCGGGTGGCATAGGGAATCGCCCAAATATGTTCGTGAGAGTATTTTATGATGTGAATCGACTAGTTAAAAACGTAGTTTCGAAGCTTGGGTGGCTTTGAATGTCGAGGCTGGCTGGTTTCATTTGATAACATCCAATGGATATTGTGATTTCCCATTAACATAATTTACTATATAGTGGTTGTTTCATAATCTGCCAACATTTCCACGTCCGTGCTGCCAAGATACTTGGCTTGGTATCTTGTCAAATGTTTGTGCATAATGATGCTCGTAGAATCTCTTGTGCAGTTCTTTCCAACAATTCCGATCACCATGGCTGACAAGGATCAAGTTGTGGGGATCGAAACCATAGCTCCTCTCATAGAACAGCTTGGTAAGGCATTCCTTGAACTAGAAGCTCACAATGCTGTCTCTGAGGACAATGTTCAGTGGTTGGAAATTGAAGAATACTTCCGGCACCTTGAGACAACGATTAAGAAAAAGGTTGAAGAACTAGAACTTAAAGAGAAGGAGTTGAAAGAAAAAGAATCTGGTACTAATGCATTTCTGGCAGAGAGAGAGTCTGTTGTCGCGGCTAAAGAGCAAGATTTGTTGGATCGAATTCAGGAGTTGAAGGATGCTGCTGTTGCTGCAATTGCAGAGGCACTAGCAAAGTACCAGCCACAACTTTCAGAGGCAATTGATGGGGACTACAAAGAAACCAAGGTAAGTAGCTCTCTTGACGATACTAATACACTCCTCATAGATGCACCAGAGGAGTATTCCCCAATTAAAGCAGGTGAAAATGCTGAAGGTGACGAGGTGGTTGAGCCTCGTCCAGAGCTGACGCAATTTTGCGAGCAAATGGATGCGAAAGGGCTTTTGAGTTACACATTGGAGAATAAAAATGACATAAAAACCCTCCGTGCGGAACTTTCTGTTGCGCTGGAAAGTGCTACCGAACCGGGCAAATTAGTTCTGGCTTCACTCGAGGGGTTCTACCCTCCTACCCAAGAAGGGGATAAAAATGACGATGATGCCCTTCAGGGCATGCGTCAGTCCTGTATTATGTTTATGGAAGCCATGGCCACCTTATTGACAAGGGCTGATGACAACGTTTTAAGCCCTGAAATTAAGCAGCAAGCCAAGGCCATTGCTGATGAGTGGAAGCCTAAGTTGGCTTCTGCCAATGGAAATTCATTGGAAGCTGAAGCATTCCTGCAGCTCCTTGCGACTTTTAGGATTGTGTCAGAGTTTGACGAAGAAGAACTCTGCAAGCTTGTTCTTCTTGCAGTTGCTCACCAGAGGCGGGGCCCTGAGCTCTGCCGTTCTCTTGGTTTAACAGACCAGATGCCAGGTTGGTTTCCTTTTAATTGACTGACCCTGATTGGGTCCCGCGACTCGACCATCTTTTCCGTATTGTGCCCATTCAACTGATCCGCTTAGGTTTGGTAGTTTTGTCAGTTTATTTGGAGAACATAGGGTGCACATGTCAAATGGTAGCAAAAGGCTACTGGTGGTATACACCTTTCAATGGTTTTCAAATCTATTCATGTACCTGTTTTCTTCCCCAGGTTTTGTTGAAGAATTAGTGCAAAGTGGGAGGCAAATTGATGCTGTACATTTTGCCCATGCCTTCAAGCTTACTGAGAGCTTCCCTCTCGTGCCCCTCCTAAAAACCTATTTGAAGGATTTGAGGAGGAACTCACAAGGAAAACCTGGTGGCGGTGGTACTGGTGCAATGGTTGGTAGTTTCTTGGCCCTAGTTACTTCTTCCTTGGCACTTCTGTTTAGATATTACTTTCTCTTATGGTGCGAATCATGCCATGTTTGTGTCGTGACATAATGGATTTGTGTCTGATTCGTGTAGCATTAACTTGTCATATCAAATATTTTCTCCTCTATTGATGCGTACTGAAGGGAGTGAAGGCGTTAAAAGTTTTTTTCCTACCTCGAGTTGAATTTTATCAAGCTAATACTTACCATATAAAATGCTTAATCTCAAGTTGTTTTTCTAAATTTTAAAAGAACTGAGTTATGTTATGTAGCTTTTGTTTGTTTACTAAGTTGACTCCAAAATAGTATGGAAATGTAATCCTAGTAACATCACATGTGAAATGGAACAACAAAATTGTTCCTTATATTTATTTCCACATATATGTAGTCAGTTGGATGGGGTACATATGGCTTCACTGGTCGTCCCAACTCCTAAGTTGAAATAACAGTACGAATTGTATTTTAACCTTTATTATGCAGGTTACTTGTGTCCATTTCAGGTTGAAAAGGGTTTTGACCGCAACGTGTTACCTGGCCGTGTAATTTTCATGTTGTTTGTGTCCAAAATTAGACGATCGATACCTGCTAACTTGGTATCTAGTTCAATTCATATAGAAAATTCCCACCCTAACTTGTTCCCACTTTCTTGCAGAATGAGGCAAATGCTCAAGAACTTGCTGCCCTTAAAGCTGTTATTTGTTGCGTTAGAGATTACAATCTGGAGGCTGAATACCCGCTTGATCCGCTTCAGAAAAGAGTTGCCCAGCTAGAGAACTTAAGACCCGACAAGAGGAGGCCTGTTGAATCTGTTAAACCACAGCAGTACAAGAAGCCACGAGCAAATGGAGGAAGGTTTGGGTCTCGTGCACCTGGCGGTGGTCGTTCCGGTGCTCCTCCTGCTGCCGCTGCCGGTGGTGGTAGACAGGTTCCACCCATTTATGGTGAGAGAACTACTTTATATCCAGGGATAACGGAGAGGTATCCACCCGCTGTCCCGACTGCCTATGATTACGAAAATCCAAGCCAGTCTCCTTATGCTCAGCAAGCTTATGATCAGAGACCATACTACTATCCCCAAGATGATCAAAGAGTTGCTTCATCTACGTATGCTGCTGCTCCATCTAGCTATGGTAGTTATGCAGGTAGTGGAGTGCAGCCTTCGCACCAACAGTATATGTAGTTCATCAGTAATTGCAACCCTAGGGAATTTGCTCGATTGGAGACCAGATTATTGGATAATTCTTCCTGGTGCAATCATGTGTAACTTTTGTTCTCTCATTTTCTGTTTTTTAAAGGTGTCTCCAATGACTAATTAGAAGAATTTTAACGTGGAAACTAATTAGATGGATATTTCCCATTATGGCTGCGTTTCTGATACTAGTAACTTTCTGAACCTTGTGGGGTTTTAATTTGATCAGTGTCCTAAAAGTCAGCAGCTTAAGCTGACTAGTTCCTGCTTAGGCACTAGGCGGTGGTCCAATGCTTAGATTAGTTAGCTGACTAGTCGGCGCCTAGGCGGAGAAAGGTTCCAGGAGGAGAGGGGACGGCAGCGTTGACGAGGATCGAAAGAGTAAGAGAAACCTTTCTCCTGAAATTGTCTCCGACATTCTCTTACGACTACCTGTCAAATTTCTTTGCCAATTTAAGTCTCTCCCTCTTGGAATTCTCTAATCTCTTCCCCCTATTTTGTCAAAACCCATCTAGAACAAACCAAAATCAATAACCCACATAAAATTCTAAACAAAAAAGTCTACCCACGTACAATTTTCTTTTCCGACTCTGACGCTCTCTACTCCGTTTATTTAGCCGACGCAAATCCGACTGCAAAAAACGTTTGATTTTCCTTCAGTCGAACAGTCCAATTGGGGCTCTTGTGATGGCTTGGTTCTAGTTTCTGATCACAACAATTGTTGAATTCTTTCATTAGAGAATGTAGGAAACTGCCCAATTCCACTTTTGGTCGGCTCCGGGAGTATGAAATTTTTTTTGGGTTGGGTTATGACTCGTCTATGGACAACAATGGCTTTTTTTTTAGAAACACAAACGTAAATATACTACGCGTAGTATTTTACAGATTTGGCTAAGGCATAAGCAGCCCTAACCTCAGTTCTGGGACCTTCGAGAATCCCTACATAAGAAAAATTACAAGCAAGCTTCAAAATATCCATTAGAACTAGCCCAACTAAAACATGGGCTGCTTCTTTCCAACGAAGTCCTCTAACCAGCTGCAGACAATCAGTGCATATCTCCACTGAGTTCCATCTCCTCTCATGACCCCAGATCAGAGCATGAAAAATTGCCAAAGCTTCCACCATAAGGGACATAACCAGACTCTCCTTTTCAGGCACATTCAACCACCATCAAGTAAGCCATTCCCAACCAACAAGGCACACCCACAAAAAAATCTAAACCCAAACTGGACGCCCTCCAAACCCGTCTAGCCACATCGCACTCAAAAAATAAGTGCTCAAGCGACCCAACCCACACACAGGACACAACACATCCTCCACCATACCTCTCCTAACTACGACCTCCCTTACAGGCAAAATCATATGAATAACCTTCCAAATAAACAAGGTGAATTTAGGTGGAAGATGCAAACCCCACAACTTCTTCCAAATAGCATCCCCCTCCTCCCCATCAAAATTTCCCCCCTTACAAGACACTGCCGGAGTAAGCGCTTCTGACTGAGAACTTCCCATCTTTAGACCCCAACCAATACACTTCATCAATCCCCTTAACCCTAGGGATGTGGATAGCCATAATTTTGGATACCACTTCCTTAGGGAATAAAACATCCAACAACAACTTTCTCCACTCCATAGGCTCCCAATCCACCAGATCTTTCAACTTGAAATTATTAATACCAACCAGGCAACCCATTCTTCTATAAGGATTATCACATCCCGGAATCCACTGATGGTCAAACACCGTTATAGTCTCTCCATCCCCCAACCGCCGGGCAATTCTCTGTTTCAACAAATCCAATCCCCACATAATACTACACCAACCCCAAGAACAACCCACAAGCACTCTCCCCTCCACCACAATTTTTCCACGGCGATATTTACCCAAAAGAACTCTCACTAACAGCGAGTCTAGGTTACTAAGCAACTTCCAAGCTTGCTTTGCTTTTGATTTTTCAGATGAGATTTTCAAGGAAGTGCAGTTCCCTGCTTGGTTTGAAAATTACAAGTTTTAGACTCTTAAGACGGATGTTCTTTGGGGATGTCTCTGTTTGGTTGCTAGCCTTGACAATGGAATTGAAGTTTGGATGATTAAGAAGTATGGAGTAAGAGAGTTGTGAACCAAATTTACGCTCGTTAATCATGGGATGGATATACTGTATGTGTTGTGTCTGTTAGCAGAAGATGAATTCGTATTAAGAACACTGTAGGGTTGGTCAAAATCGTGACTGTTGACCCAAGAGAAAGGTTTGACCAGCCAATTACTCGAGGACACGTGGCCAGAGCCCCGTGCGCAGAGAAAACGCCATGCGGTAGAGATGGAAGGCCCTGGGCGGAAAGAGGATGCCACGCAGTAGGGGCGGTGGCCCCCGCGGGATGAGTAGGGCCCGCGGAGGCAGAGAAGCCCGTGAGAGCCATCACAAAGAGGATTGTTTAGGTCGCTAGACCCCAGATGGCTTTACTAGTGAATGGGGGCCTACTCAGGTCATAAGGCAGGACTAGGGGGGACACGACCGTGGTAGGATTGCGATTCTGCTTCAATTGGAATTGAGGGGGACTTAGTGGTTTGGTGGCTAGGAAAGGAGGACTGTCGGGAGGGGGACGCACCTGCTGACCTGTTCGTGAAGGGTGACATCACTCCCGCGACCTGGAGGTACGGAAGGGACATGTGTCAAGACTTTATTGGATTACTTTGGGCCTGGACCTGACCCAGGCCCAGATGCCTATAATTAAATACCAAGACATTCCCTTTGACTAGACAGAGACAAGTTTTTCACGAGAGAGAAAGCGGTGAGCACTAATTTTGAGGAGGGAGAACATTCTTCTCAGATTGACCTCATCTAATCCTTCTAGGGAAACTTGCCTATACCTCACACGGAAAAAGAAAAGAGGGGCACACTGCCTTTGTCTCTTTTGTCCTCCCGCTTCTTCCTTCACCTCTAGATCACTCCTCTCTCCTCTTTCCTAATCATCAACCAATCGCACATCTTCAGCTCATGTACATTCACACGTCAGCTACCTACCACTACCTACAAACCTACAAACATGTCGAATTGTAAAAGATGGTGACGGAGAAAGAATACTAGATGAATATAACAGTTAAACTAGTTGTGTACAATTTTAAAAAAGAAGCACTGAGGGACATGGTAGTTTGTGGCGTTCAAACTGGATACACTGAGCCCCTCGTCTCTTCTAATCATGGAGGACGGATTAGGAGACAATGTAACTCTCCTTCGGGGGAAATTTCAATGAGTTATTATTACGTATATTTCCAGCAAAAAAATGACTGTCTCTTCTTTTGTTGATTAGTAATTGTATTTAAATATGAATATGTAACTAAATTATTGAGCGGATAGAATTTCACTCTAAATAAATGGGTCTGATTAGGTACGAATAAGAAATATTTAGCTAATTAGATAGCGAATAAGTTAGTCACCCATTAAAAGACCAAACCACTTATAACTTGCCCAAGCTTACCCAAACCCTCTCCTTTGACACCCCAACTGCCAATGCATAGTTCATTGGGCCTTGTTTGATGCCACTTGTAGTTTTCTACAATTCGTAGCAATATGGGATTGAATTTGCAATTGGTAAAGAGGAGGGATTTATGGTGGAGGTTCGGAGGGGGGAAAAAGTAATACAATGACTATTTGCATCGTTACTCTTACATGAAATGGGTTCTATCTACTAGATCCTACCCTTCGTAAAAAAAAAGCGTTACAAATAACCGTTGTATCTACAATTTTCTCGTGCAAAGGAGTTAATACTCTCCTCCTCTTGTTTCATTTGCTCTGGACGAAAAACAGAGGATTGCTCATGGCTTGTTCGATTTATTTTTACGGTGGTTGCGCTCCACTCAATTTCGAAATCTAGTTTGCACCAAATATGGTACCCAATTTTCATTGATAACAAGATTTTACCCTGTGGTAGCCCGAATCACATATATTTTTACATTGATAACAAAAAGTGTATTTCATACGTACATATTTCTACTTGTATATATATGTAGAGACTCGATTATATGTATATAACTATATATGTAACAGTCATTTAATTTTATACACGTGAACACAAAATGGTTGATAATTTAGAACTTCAGAAATTTTTCGCACATATATATAGAAATTTCAATAAATATTTCATTCAAGAAACTGAATGATCTAATCCCACAGAAATGTACAGGGGCCGGACACCCTGTTACCCTGGTGTCCGCCCCTGCCCATGGGCGGCATAGCCAACATCTCATGTTGTTCTCGACGGTTGAAGCCTTTTCTTTTAACGATCTGTTTGTCGGACAAATAAGGTTTTAGGTAAATAATGAAGAAGGATCGATAAAAGGCAATTCAGGTGAATATATTATAAAGGAATTATTTAAGGAGGAGATTTCCTAATACTTGGTTTATGTAATAGTTGATATGGGTGGATAAGACTAATAATAGGTGAATAAGAGTGGACAATGTGATAAGTTACTTGGTTGCCCTTATTTAATCATTTTATCGAGAATACAAAATGATTTGATGGTGGTCTTTTTCTCCACCCGTTTAAAGATTAATAAAATTTCGTTTTTGCCCTTCAAAAAAAAGAAGGAAAGTATTGTTAACTAACAACCTTGAAGGGGGATAAGCTCTCCCCCTCCTCCTTTCTCCCCCTTCCTTCTCCCATCAACAAACACTTTTTTCCCTCGAGAATACAAAATAATTTAATCATGGTCTTTTTCCCCACCTGTTTAAAGATTCATAAAATTTCTTTTTCACCCTTCAAAAAACAAGAGAAGTATTGTTAACTAACACGGTAACACCCTTGAAGGGGGATAAGCTCTGCCCCTCCTCCCTTCTCCCACCAACAAACACTTTTCCCCCTTGTCCCCTCCATTATTCTCCCAACAAACAGGCCTTAACATAATCAACTGGGGCTAGATCAATTGGTCAGGACTCTTGCATCCTACTAGGAGGTAGTTCAAGTCTCTCCACATGCGTGTGGGTGTTCTTCCCTTATAGGACTTGCTTTTCCATTGTTTTTTGTTTCTCTACCCTATAGTAAGCTTATTTCTTGTATTTGTTGAGTTGTTGGGTTTGGTTGTCTCGTGGACTCTCATAATTGGTGTAGCATTCCGGGTTTGTACTTCATATTAGATGTAAAATGATCTCTTCAATAGATTGAAAGGGAAAAAAAAAAAACACAAGCCTTAAGATTCCCCATACCACGAGCATAAAACTCAACAAAGAAAATTTTCAAATTGACAAATTGTATACCTTTGAGTTGTGGAAATATAATCTCAAAACCTACTAGTAACATTTTCGTGAGAACAGAGAATCATTATACACCTGGACTTCACGTTTTGTTGATCCAATGTAATTAAAGCGACCACCCTTTACGGATCCTGGCACATTTTCATAACAAGAGATGAAATTAGTTAATATCCAGCTTCGATATTGAGTTTGCATATATTATTATTTTTTCAATTTGTCAACCAGCATGGATATATATAATAAACGGCACGCATCCGCTCCCAACTACAATTTGAATATTATCTATCTATCTATCTATCTCAATCAATACTATATAAACGTGTTGGCCGAGACTTTGATTCTCCGATCTTAAATTATTAGGATTCTTTTTATTTATTTTATATTTCTAAGAATAATAGAGGGGAGGATATAGGGAGAAAATTTTCGGTGCCGAGTGGGTATATCCCACGTGGTGTTCGCTCGGTACTCCCGAGCCGTTTGATGCATTTTTGGACGGCTCAGATTGAAATATTCTCTCTCCTCACACCCCTCCTCTTTCTCTCTCATTTTTCTCTCTCCAAATCCGAGCAGTCCAAAATCGCATCAGACGGCTCGGATGTGCTGAGCGAGCACCATGTGGTATCCACCCGCCACGGAAATATTTATCAGATGTAGGAGAGAGGTTGGCCTCATTCTTGTAAACTTAATTAGTACTACTATTTTTTTTTTTTTGTCTTTTCTGAGTTTTTATTATATTCGAGTGATATTTTTTAGATTAATCATTCGTCTCGACAAGAGGAGCCTAAAAAGTATAAAATTATGACCGAAAGCAAAAAGTTCACTAAAGATGAAAAAAAGTATTAAACAAATGTCTTATTTGTTTAAAATATTGTCTTATTTGAATTTTTTCAACATCAGTTCATATTTTTATACTTTTTCGATTCGTCTAATCGAGATGAACAATTAACCCCAAAAATTAAGATGAAAAGCTAAACAAAAAATAAAAAGTACCGAAATAAGTTTCAGACTTATAAGTTTAAAAGCATGCAGATTAGGGGGGAGATTTCTGAAAAATTGGGGGATTGGGCTTTATTATGTATTGAGGAAATAAAATTTGGACTTTTTTATTTGTTTTATGAGCTTTAATTGAATTGTTTTTTTATACTAAAATTTAAGTTAAGTCACTCACACTTCAATTTGTCAATTCATAACAATCAATATAGGTCTTCCCGTCAATAGAATGAAAAATAATGCGAGTATATAAGTGCTTGTAAATGTATTTGGGTAGGATTTGTACAACTGCAAATTTTTGGTTATTTTACGAATATTTTTCAGTTTAGTAATCGCGAATGTTAGTGTGAATTGCATTCTCCGAAAAACTGAAACAAAGAAAACTAAAAATCGTTTTTCTTGTGTGTTCAGTTAACAAGTATTAATAAATTTGCCTAGAAAATTATTCTGTAACGAGAAAATTAACGAATTATCAATTTTATAACTTTCTTAGAGCATCTGCACCGGTATTATTGTCATTATACCCTTGCCATTATCATTTTTGAGCAATGAATAGTGTCATTTTGCTAAAAAAATTTGACAAGAATGCTACACTCATTTACGTCATTTTTATCCCCTCTTTCAATAAAAAATGTCAACTTTCCCATATATTTTCTCTTAGCATTTGCCACATTTGAGAAAATTTTGAGTTCATGGTTGTGGGCTGTCAGTTGCCTTTTTTTTTTTTTGTGTTACCGTTTTTTAAAAATAGCAACAAATTGTGCCAAATTTAATAACCGTACCAATGCTCTCAACAAACTAAACACTAAAAAAATGTCTTCCAGGGAAACAAAAACACAAAAAAAATTAATTTCCCTCTGGACAACTGAAAGTTGCCATCAGTGATGTTACAGTTTCTTTCTGGGGGCGCCAGAGAATGGTTGGAGAGTCTTCTCCTCCCTTCGGCCCCCCGCTGACTTTCCCTCATCCTATAACTCCAGAGTCTCTCTCTCTCTCTCTCTCTCTCTCTCCACTCCCGATTCCAAAATGGCAACGCCGCCGTTACTTCTCACCGTCGTCCTTATCCTATTCGTCACTGTGCTAAACCGGTCCGTTTCCTCCTCCTCCTCTCCATACCTATCTGGACTCATCGAAGCCAACGCCCTCGAACTCCCACCGCCCCACGGCGGCGCCGACAACCGCCACGCCATGTTTCTCCCCCTCTTCCTCTCTCCCCCCACCTCTCCCCCCAACTCCTCCGTCGTATCCAAGTCACGCCGCCAACTCCAAGGCTCCCCGTCACTCCGCCCCACCGCCCACATGCGCCTCCACGATGATCTCCTCCTCAACGGGTACTATATATGTATAAATATATAATTCGTGAATACTTAGGCCCCGTTCTTCCTAAATTCTTGTTTTGGTATTAATTTCATCTTTTCTGAATCTTGATTAGATAGGAAAGTCTAGTGGCGCCTCATTCTTTACTCAGGAGCCCACCTCACTTGTATCAATGGAGTAAATAATAATGTGTCAGTAGCATTTTATCAGATTCAGGTTAAAGTTTTTGAATTGACCATTCGTCTGCTTGCATCTGAAAAGTACAAAATTACGACCCAAATAGGAAAGAAAGTTTACTGAAGATTGTCTCGTCCACATTTTTATACTTTTCTGATTACTCTCATCTTTTTATACTTTTCTGACCACTCTCGCAGAGACGAATGATTAATCCAAAAATTATGAGCTATTAAAAGATTATAAAAGTAAATAATACTGAAAAAAAATACCAGAGCAAAAAATAGAGCAAAAAATTAGTTAGAGCAGGCCCTAGAATTCACCGGTAGTGAATCTCAGTACGCATTCGGAGCTGAATTTGTGTAGCTGAAAGTTTTTAGATTGACCATTCATCTGCCTGCGTCTTAAAAGTACAAAATTACAACAACAACAACAAAAAAGTTTCACTGAAGATTGTCTCATCCTTTTATGATTTTTTTTTTAATTTTACGGTCCACGTATTTATACTTTTTTTATTACTCTCATCGAGATGATTTGATTAATCCAAATATTGCGAGCTAAATAAAAAGTTACAAAAAGCGAATAATACTGGAAAAAAATACCAAAGCCAAGTTTAGTAAGAGTAGGCCCTTGAATTCACCGGTAGTTAATATCAGTACGCATTCGGAGCAAAATTTGTGTAGTTGAAAGTTTTGTGTGAGCTGAATGAATTGGTTTGTTGCAGTTACTATACGACCAGGCTTTGGATTGGAACTCCTCCACAGAAATTCGCTCTTATAGTTGATACGGGGAGTACCGTTACTTACGTTCCATGCTCTACTTGTGAGCAGTGTGGTAGGCATCAGGTGAATCATCTGATCTCTGGCTGTTTTAATCAATTTGAGCCTAGGATTAAATATCGATTTGCTTGTCTTGTTAGTAAAGATTCTCATTGTCTCCATAGGCAATTGAAAAGTGCATGCCATTAGGATTTTGAAATTGTAGGGGCTAAATAGTTGCTCTGTTTGAAAGTTTGTGGATATGTGGTGTTGGTTTGTGTAATTGGAACGGTCTTGGGGGAATGTACAACAAAGCTCAAACACTTCCCGATAAGGAAACACAGAGACATAACCAAGTGGCTAAACTTTTCATGAAGATGCTATACAAATTAGAAGACCAAGAGTAGAAACAAAAATACAAAACCCTGGTGGCCCGAAAGCCTTGGCCGCACAAGAAACAATCTCTCACAATCAGGAGAGGCAGGAACGGAAGAAAGGGGGGGTGCAAAGGAGTTAGTTCTTGTGGTAATATACTACAAGGGGTTTGGGAGGGATATGGAGAAGAAGAGGAGGAGTAATTGGCTTGTTATTTTGTACACTTAGTTTTATTTGGTTCTGAACTTTGAGCATTGAACTTTGTAATTGGCTAGTTATTTGGTACTACTTGGTTTTATTTGGTTTGAACTATGTACAATGAACATTGCATTATGGATTGACTATAATCAACTTGCTATTAATTTTGGTGTCATCCACTTCCTTTCCAGAACTTATTTTCTGCCAAAGTGTAATTACAAGCTTTTTGGTTTCATATATTATTATACCCTCAAACACACCTTATGCATATTGTGTGGATTTTTCTTTTCTAACTCTTGTTTTCTCAAGATTGAATCCTATTGTGTGTTCACCAGGATCCAAAGTTCCAACCAGAATTGTCCAGCAGCTACCAACCCGTGAAGTGCAACATTGATTGCAATTGTGACACTGACAGGGTGCAATGTGTTTATGAGAGACAGTACGCTGAAATGAGTTCTAGCAGTGGTGTGCTTGGCGAGGACATCTTATCGTTCGGAAATGAAAGTGAACTTACACCCCAGCGTGCTGTTTTTGGTTGTGAAAATGCGGAAACTGGCGACCTTTACACTCAAAATGCTGATGGCATAATGGGGTTGGGACGTGGAGATCTAAGTGTTGTGGATCAACTTGTTAACAGAGGTGTAATTAGTAATTCTTTTTCCTTGTGTTATGGTGGAATGGATGTTGGGGGTGGTGCAATGGTTCTTGGTGGAATTGCTGCCCCTTCTGACATGGTGTTCACCCTTTCGGATCCTGGACGCAGGTATATTTAAGGAAATTCTTCTTATGGATACAAAACTCAGTTGTTTTTCAGAAAATATACACTTGATACATCTAACACATTTACTCTAGTCTCGGGATGGCAACAGTCCATATTATAATATTCGGCTGAAGGAGATAAATGTTGCTGGGAAGAAGTTGCCTTTAAATCCTAGGGTTTTTGACGGCAAACATGGAACCGTTCTGGATAGTGGTACTACATATGCTTACCTGCCAGAAGAAGCATTTGTAGCATTTAAGTCTGCTGTAAGATACGCTCTTTTTCACAGCTCTTTTATTTGTTATGATTGAATGATCCTTATTATTTGGTTTACAGCAAATACTTCTGGGTTGAATCTCTTCTGGAACTCCTTTTGAGTCTCTGATATTTGTTTGTGGGGCGGGTTGGGGTGAATTAAAGAGCCTGTCAAGCGTATTTTGGACCGACTCAGTTTTTATCTTTGGGGTCTATGATGCTATGTAATTGAGAACTGTTGTGTTAGACGGAAGAGGCAATCAGATAAGTTAGGTCGTCAGGTACGGGGTGGTACGAGTGGAGTACACATATGGAGAATGTATTGTGTGGAGTATGTGTTATTATATTTTATACTCATCCGTTGATGTATACGTAGATATACTTTGACGTATGTAGGTATGTATGCCGGCCGAAATGCAAGACCTTGAGGGAGAGTGGGGAGAGTGGGCCTTGCCACCTTGACAAACACTCCAACTCTAACGACATAAGAACAGAGGTATCCCTCATGAAGGTCATGGGTCGTTTGAGCTCCTTAGGAGGCATCAAACCCAACAGTTTTCCTAGTTCTTAGTCTCTAGTCTCTACCTATGTTTCATGGATTTGGTTATGGGTATCAGGTACGGGTATTTATCTTTGTCAGACTCAGCTAATTATCATGCTGTGAAGCATAGAAGGGGATATGGGAATGGGATATGATGCAATTGGATACACAGATGTCATTTCATCTAGAAACATGGATATGCATATGCCTAGGCTATCGTTTGTTAGTTTTTGATTTACATATTTCTCAAGAATGGTGGCAAATTATTATTCTAATGCAAAATACTCGTATTTAGCAAACAGGTGTTTTAGCAGCCTTAGTTTTATGTCAGCGTGTCCTACAAAAAGTTCATATCAATATCAAGTATAATCTTAGTATGAAGGCCACAGTTTGCTTCCCATTTTTCACTCAAGTTTTAAGTGCAAAAATTGTAGAAAAGTCCTTGCTTATTGAATTGTTGAAATTGTCTTTTGTGGATCAAGACAATACGGATGCCAGTTCGAGAAAATAAGAGATAACAAATGGTAAGTATTAGGTAACTATTCATGAGGGGCTAACATGGGTCTGTGTGCGACTTGGTAACTTCACTTGTTTTACTTATATTTTAGTACCACTTGATCCATTTACTTTTTGTTTATCGTGTTTGATTTTTTGGTGTATTTTTATGCAGATTATGGCAGAACTCCATTCTCTCCAACAGATTCCTGGTCCTGACCCAAATTACAATGATATTTGCTTCGTTGGTGCTGGAAGGTTGTGCCTATATTGTTTGTTAGTTTGGCACTTGGATAACTATTCTTTGTCTGCCAAATGATGCTTAATTTTGATGTTTACTTCAGTGATGTCTCGCAACTGTCTAACACATTTCCAGTGGTTGACATGGTGTTTGGCAATGGACACAAGCTGCCACTGTCTCCTGAGAACTACTTGTTTCGGGTAAGCAGATATACTACTTAAAGCTTGCCTTGCTGAAACAAGTTTGGTGGGCTTCCATCTTCCTTGCAACTTTTTCTTTGATATGTATGAACTGACTATTCTCTCTTCACTTTTACCTCATTTCACGTCGGTATAAAGCACTCAAAGGTTCATGGTGCCTATTGCTTGGGGATCTTCCAGAATGGAAAGGATCCAACTACCTTGTTAGGAGGTATCTTCTATGCCAAATCCTTTTAAAATTCATGTATGTCCTTGTGCTAAAAATTTTGTATTTGACCTTTTGTTTTGAGCTCTCTCTCTCTCTCTCTGTTAGAATTGGTATGTTTTTAGTAGCATGGTTCTAACATTGTGCTACAGCGAAGCCTTTCAGAGTATCTTAAGGAAATATCCTCTCCTAGGGTGCAACCCCTCAATACCAGTGTTCCATTGTGTCACTCCGTTTCGTCATAGTTTTGTTGTTAGTCAAGGAATTTGGATAAAAATTGAGATAAAATGGGCGAGTAACCTCAACCTCAAGAATTATTAACTCCAGTTGGTATGGTACTCCAAATCTGTTAATCTGTTTTTTATTTTTGCAAAAGTAGAAAACAAAGTTTGCAATATTTACTCAGTGTCACTTTATAACCTCTTTATAATAATTATTCAAAATAAAAAGTTCTGCTAATATGTTTATTTCCATTTAAAGAGTATATAAATGCTTCTTCAGGCAATGTCTACTCTACCCTACACTCTTCTCTTCGCTCTTTCTCCCTAACCCTAACCCTCACTCCCACTACTGCTTCTTCTTCGTGCTACTAATCTCTATGGGCTTTCTCAACAAAACACAGACTGTTTACTTAGTGCAGCCTCCCGAGGACACCAATCTTGAGTCAAAACCTACCATAAAAAACATACGACAAAATTTGTCATATGGGCCTTGAAATCTTTGTTGTGCAACAAGGTGTAGGGCATCCACTATAATCAGGAACTAATATGATTTTGTTAATAATTATAATTTTTTATAGGAATCATTGTCCGCAATACTCTTGTGATGTATGACCGAGAGCGTGAAAAAGTCGGTTTCTGGAAAACAAATTGTTCTGAGTTATGGGAAAGGCTTCAGGCCATTGCTCCTCCACCTCCTGATAGAACAAACTCGGATGGATCACCTACAATGGCTCCTGCACAGCCACCGCATATTCTTCCAGGTATGATAAGCTGGTAGTTTTTACTAACCTTGACATATTCATTCTATTTAATTTCAGGATTGTCTAACATTTGTTGTGCTTAAATTGAAAGGGAGCTCTTCTGATATAAGGAAGAGCATAGCCGTGTAGAGGGAGAAATATATGCCACAAGAGCAATCACCAAAACAATACAACTAAGAAAACTATTTTTCATTAGATTTATGAACAAAATAAATAAAGAAACTGCATGCATGTGGCCATAAGGCTCAACCCTATTATATAGTAGCTACTATACTAAACGTAGCAAGGCTGTATAAAATTAGGAGCTAAACCTGATTCTTTTAGAACAAAAAACAAGTTAAAATAGGAAAACTGAACCAACTTAAATCTCAGTTCAAAAATAAAAACCAACTTAAATCAGGGAACATGGTAATTCTAGGCAACCAATAGTCAATTTGGAGTATATTTATGAAACTATTTTCTCCAAATATTCAAGTTAAAATAAAGACTACTTGATATCATAGGCTCCGAGTAAAAGTCGCCCTTGAAATGCAGTTACTCAAAATATTTTGAACTTTCTCCACATATGCACTCACCTTGCATATCATCTTTCTTTTTATTTGCATGGTGGTTGTTTCATGCTTTAAGCAGGTCCTTTGGATGGAAAATAAGTTTATTGCAATCTAAAACTATTTTATGCTGCTAAAAGAGACAAATCACATATGTTCTTTGATAACCCGAATTTACACTTTCACAACATTGATTAGACTATTTGCTGACTTATCAACATGTGGAGGCTTACTTGTAGACTCTTGTACATATTAGAAGTTTTTGACCATTCTATGTGCATGATTTGCTAGTTTTATCCCAACTGAGCTCAATCTGCGTCTTGGATTTCAAAGGACATCAAGCACAACTTTGTCGACATTTTTTATACCATGATTTTCCTTTTTAACGGAGTGAGATTTATTGTAATGTGATCTTTGATGTGCAGGCGAACTTCAAGTTGGACTCATAACATTTTACATGTTGTTGAGTGTCCAATATGGATATCTTAAGCCTCACATTACAGACCTTGCTCACGTTATTTCCCAGCAGTTAGATGTCGATGATTCACAGGTAGCTTTATCTGGGATTAAATTATGACCATTTTATAGCAGCTTAATATTGCAGATTTGATCTGATATTGCTGCAATCTAATTGTTGATATCTAGCTTGTCACTCAATATCAGAGTCATTAAGTTTCATCCTCACTCTGGGTGTCTATTATCTGAATGGTTTCAGATCAAGTTGTTGGATTTTACTGCTAAAGGAAATGATTCGCTTATACGATGGGCCATCCTGCCAGCAGGATCTGGCAAGTACTTTACAAATGCCACCGCAATGGTGAGTTTGCATTTTAGAATTGTATGGTTTTCTGTTCAATAACCAGTACCATTGGCTTAGTAACTATGCTAATTGGCAGAGTATTATTGCACGATTATCTGAACATCGTGTCCGGCTTCCTGATGACTTTGGGAGTTATCAATTGGTTGGATGGAATATTGAGCCTCCGCCGAAGCAGTAAGCTCTTGTTTAAACCTTGTTTTCTCTATATTTTCTCCTTGTGCTTTCATATATGGTTCTCTCTCTCTCTCTTGTTTAAATCTTGTTCCCTCTATATTTTCTCCTTGTGCTTTTATATATGGTTCTCTCTCTCTCTCTCTCTCTCTCTCTCTCTCTCTCTGAGTTTGTGGGGGTAGTGGGTTTTTTTTTTTTCGGGGCACTTGTTACTATCAGTCAAGGTTGTCAAATCATGACTCCAATCGAGAATCAAAATGGTCCTTTTCCGAATCATGAAGGTCATGATTTCTACAATGCATGGAAACATTTGATAATTGATTAGGGTAACAAAAATATATACTTTAGTGAACTATTTAGATCTAAATCAATAATAAGCTTCTTCTGAATGATGATTAGATAATAATGTGGAGTAATAAGTAAGTTGCTTCAATGGCAACTTCCAAGAAATGAGGATTCGTGAATCCTACTTATGGTCCTTTTTGTGAAAAAGAGTTAAAAAGTACGAAACAAACCCTTATAAGGTCTATAGGGTGGTTGCATTCCGTTTATATTTATCATTTTCCATCCACTTTCGTAAAAAATCTTTCTTATCCTATAATTCTATCTATACAAGGAGAAAGTGAGAAACATAGACGAAAGATTGGCATAGAACAATTCTGAATACCTTAAAAGAATTGTTTGAACCCTTTTTCTAATAACTACAAAGCAAAAAAAGAGTCGAAAATGAATTCAGGAAATTTTACATGAATCGACGAACGATTCACCGATTCGCATCTATTTCTGATTCAAGCAGCCTATTCGTATGGATTACCAACCAAAATACCAAATCATATCAAATCATACGATACGAACGTGAATCGTATGATTTTAACAACTATGCTATCAGTTACCACACCTGGAAGAGAACTATTGCAATAATATGATAGGGTTGTGTTCGTTGTGAGTTATCGAATTTTCTATCGATTGCATTACCAACCTATGGTGTATGCCTAAAAACACACACAAATTCCCTATACGACACTTTTGTTCTAGCTGTTCGGCTCTAGGCAAGTTGCTCATAGAATCACCTAATTGAGTTACGGGAAGCGAGGCAGTTGCCTTCCTAGTTCTAGCAGCTAAGGCTGCTTGGCTTGCTGCTCTTCCTTTTTGGGAGAATTAAGCCAGGCATTAACAACCCGATCTCAACGTCTACCCAACTAGTTGTATGGGGTGGGGAGCTTGCTGTTGGGTCTTCCTGTAGCTTGTCTTCTCAGCTGCTTTCTCAAAAGAAGCCACTCATGTAATGTCCTAATTCGAAATAAAGGCGCGAAGGCGTGTCTTAAGACTCAGTTGCCTGCCGCTCCAACACTCAAAAGAAAAAAAGAGAAGCTGTTGTGACACAGGTGTATTGAGGTAGGCCGTGGATTGAGCAAATCAAATGCAGTAGCTTTAACCAAACCATTTTGATTCAAAATAAGTGAGTTCATATTTTTTAATTACTTTTTATTATAACAAAGGGTGAATTTTAGATATAAGAGATACTGTTGCCTCATTCCATCATGTGTTTGGACTTTGGACCGACAATTGTCGATTGGTGGTGTCAGTGAACTGCACATAGAAACCATAGGAGGTTCATTGTTATTAAGGCAATCTCAGCGATATTTACCCTTTCTATTAGAACAGTCTATCAGGTGTCTATTAGCTCCTTCCATGTTCCATCACATATGCCTGTGTTGTGTATATTTGCAAATATTATTCGGGGAGATTTGGTGATAGCACAAACATCTTATGATGCATGTCTTACGAATTTTTTTCCCCATATTGGCCTTTCTGAACTGATGCAGGACTTGGTGGCACCAGCCTTACATGGTTGTGGTTGTAGCAATTGTTATTACCCTAGTTCTTGGATTATCTGCTTCCGGTTTATGGATTATTTGGAAACGAAGAGACCAAGCACTTGTTTCATACAAGCCTGTTGATAATCCTGTTGATTCTGTTATTGCCGAGCAAGAACTCCAACCGCTACAAACTGAAATTGCCATGGCCTGATGAATTGTGTATAGTATGGTGAAGCATTCGACTCTTTAACGAGTCACGATGACTGATTTCTGCAAGAGCAGCTTCAAAAAATTTTCAACGGGATCCATACGTGCAAACAAGCCTTTTCATGGCTTTATTTGATGTTACATTAGCTGGGCTACAACTATAAAAGGGAAATTGTTCACATTTTTCTTTTGTGGGATACAGAACTACTGTGGAAATTGTAAGACAGGCATTGAATCAAAGGTCTCACCAATAAGTCAAAATTTGCAAATGGTTCTTGTTTGTGGTTCGATCATTCTAAATGTTCGATCAAATCTAGTCACAGCTAGCAGATGTGAAATGCTCTTAGTGCTGTATTCCTGTTCGAGGATTCGCTAGAAAACATACTGCGACGCGACAAATTATTTTACTAACTAATGCGGCATGTTATATAGGCCTCGATTTGTTCATCATTTGTGTTAAAAATCAAGTTGATCACATATCGGCAAAGTCTTGGTCAAATTATATTTGTCTAGAGAGATGAGTGGTCGGCCTCTGGCCGTCTATTTCTCATGTAACAAATACGATTCTTTCAATTGGATTCCGATGTCCGATCAACCTTAATTTTTGCACTGACGATATGCAAATTGTGGCCTTTAAAATGAACGGCTTTGATCATCAAATAGGATTGTGGTATGTCTAATTTTGCGGCTTATAAGAGACCACGTGAGCAACCATTACATAAGTTGATCTCGATTTCGACTTTTTGGTGAACATATCTAATTTAAACTGTATGGAAAATCTTCTCATTCGCGATTATGATTTTCGAAGCTCGGCTCAAGTGGCAGGCGGGCCGGGCTGCACATTGGGAAAATTTCGGGTTCACTTTTACAGTTTTACTTCTCTTTTGCAATTATTTATATATTTCCCCCCTTCAACTACCATAGCCTGTCACTTTTACTTCTCTTTTACAACTATTTATATTTTGCCCTCTTCAACTACCATGGCTTGTCACTTCATCACCTTAAGCCCCACTAAGACCATCCGCAGTGGTAATAATCAAAACTAATAACCAAAATGTGTTACGTCAGCATTTGATTATCTATTTAGTCCATAATTAAACTTAACAACCTTTACCTCCACATTGGTTATTTTTGGATCCCTAACAAACCCCCCCCCCCCAACACACACACACACACATAATGCACAATGCACATATGTCCAATCACAAACAAGTTCTAATCATGAACCCGACCACAACAAATTATTCGTCTCAATGAGAAGATTCCAATGTGGAGTGTTATTGAGTTTTGGTTATTGGTAAAAGTTGTTAAGTTTATTAATGGAATTTGGTTATTTGCTACAAGACTTGTAACTTTGCTTATTACAATATAGAGTGTTTTTTGAGTATTGTTGGTAAATTTGGGTAAAAGTACATAAACACCCCCTCAACTATCACTGATTCTCGTAAACTCCCCCTCACATTTAAAAGCGCCCATGGAGACCCCCTCAACTATTGAAAAAGAAAAAAATACTAACTCCGTTAACGGAATGGATGAAATGACCAAGATACCCTTTTCTATTATGCCCTTAAAGGAAATTTTTTTTAACAAATCCTGAAATTATTTACCCACCACCGCTCCAGTGGAGAGAGAAAGAGAGAGAGAGGGGTGGGGGGCGGAGGAAGAGGAGGAGGAGGGTGATCGGGGGGAGAATAGGAGACGCCTGAACGCAGAGTCATCGAGTCCTCGGGTTCGACACGGGCTCCCTCACCTTCTCTGTCCATGTCCGGAGACATCTGCCGGACTTTGTCCCTAGTTCTGGTTTGGAGAGAGGAGGAGGAGGAGAGTGATCGGCGACCACCACCACCGCCACTGGCAGCGCCACCAACGGAAGGATAGCTTTGACTCCGCCCATCTCCTTCGATATCCCGAAGCTTAGACACTAACGCTAAAAAGCTTCACCTGTCGTCGACTTCTCAACGAGTTTCTCAGTGGATTATTGGAATTTTTAATGGTATGCCTATATGTATATATATAGGCGTATGTCTATGTGTGTGTCGGTTGGATTGAATTTGTGGGTTTCAACTTCAATTTGTTGATTGAATTTGATTTGTGGGTTTAATTTTAAGGTTTGATTTGGTTCTTAAGTTTGATTTTGTATTTTTGGGTTGAGGTTTGTGGACTGATTTTGTATTTGATTTGTGGTTTGATTTGTTGATTGAATTTGAGGTTTGTTGGCTGGATTGATTTTGTTTTCTGGCTTTACTGGGTTTGTGTAGAGAGAGAGAGAGAGGGACGATTGCTTTGGTACAAAGGGTATTTTTGTCCAAAAAATGTCCAATTTGCTAACATGTGACCTCCCAGCAAATAGTCCAGAGACGGAAGGGTGTTACTTGGGTAATGGGAATAAGTGAGGGGGTCTCCATGGGCGCTTTTAAATGTGAGGGGGAGTTTACGAGAATCAGTGATAGTTGAGGGGGTGTTTATGTACTTTCACTGTAAATTTGTTTATTCACACTCATTTGCTTATTATAATGGGGATGCTCTAAACACATCCTATAGAAGGAGATTCTTTGGATGCTTGAACTAAGGTGAGTTTCATGCCCACTTTTGATCTGACTTAGTCTTTTTTAAGGCATTCTTAATGGGATAAAATGGCTACACATTTTTTTCTTGGATTGATCCCCTAACATGTAAAAGAGACATTAAATTGGGAAAGTTGTTATGAAGAACAAGATTTTTGAAACACTGTATGATAACTTAAGAATGAGCAATGAGGAGCAAAAGATGCATAACCAAGGGTTAAGGTCGAAATTAGCAATGCGATGCTAAGGAAAGGAACTGCAAAACCGTAGTAATTATTGTACTTGTTGAAGCTATTTGTATGCGCCGTAAGTCCCACAATGGAGACACATTATAACCTTATGAATTTGACATGAGTAGGGAATATAAAGAATGTGGAAAAATATAATAATGACTTTCCAATTTCTATGCAATTTTTTTCAAATTCCATTATATGTCATAGCATTTCCATAATTACAAAAATGAGCCATCAACCGCTTACACCCAAACATGGTTCACCATAATCATAATAGTTTAAAGCATTCCAGCCATAGAAGGCACAAAGAAAGTGTACTAAGGAGAAGAAAACCAAAACATGGCATATGTAGAGGTTGAACCCTTGAGTTCTAGGTGTTGAGGATGGCCCTTGACCTCTTAGAGTGCTTGAAGGGAACATTGTGCCATAGCTTTGGTTACCTTGCCTTCCTAATGCACGTCTTGCAGGTTGCTCTAACCTAAATCGTGGAGTTGGTTTAGTACCTGTGGCAAATATGGCATCACCAACTTATCTAAAAAAAAATATACACACTCACACACCCCACGAGCCTTCCTATAAAGGCGTCCGCACTGTTTTAAAGTGCCAACGTCCCCTTTTCCGATCTAATTTCGATAATCCGAGCCGCTCAATGTGTTCATAACATGATTTTAAGAGTACCCGCAAGAAATCGGCAAAAAGAAAAAATGATCAGAAAGGGCTCCATTCGAGTAGTTTTTTTTGAACCGTTCAATGAAACTACTCGAATGAAGCCCTTCCTGGTCTCTTTTTTTTTTTTTTAAATTTCTCGCGGGGACCCTTAAAATCACGTTTTGATCACATTAACCAGCTCAAATCATTGAAATTCGATCGGAAAAGGGGAGCTCCACACTTTGCTGAGTGTGAGTGCCCTTATAGGAAGAGGACTCTCTCTCTCTCTCTCTCTCTCTCTCTGTACAAGAAAAAAAGGCAATCAATAGAGTACTATTCATGCACAAACATATATCAAAAATCGTCTCAGATTCCAGCTTTACGTTTAGGGTTTGGGTGTTACTTAATTACTTTTGTATCTCTTATTTGTTTTAGAAATTTTATCGATATATTTGTTTCGTTCTTCGATATGTAATTGGATGTTAGGTAATACACATTTTACCTGTTATCCAAATGCGTATGGGTTCAGTGACTTTTAAGTATCTCCAATTAGATATGGGTATGAATAGAGAGATGAGCATGAAGCTTGGGGATCGGGTATGGAAGGAGCACCCCCAATTCAAACCCTACCCGTTGTTATTCCTGTTTGGTTGAGATTTTTGGCTACTTTGAAATTATAATTGTGTGCGAGCATGCCAAAAAAGGCTTGTAATTATCATTTTCATATTTAACTTCTTAAAAGCCAAACTTAATCAGGCGATTGTGTTGTTGATTTAATTACCTCAATGAAGAGGATTTCTCCTTTGAAGTATTGAAACGACACAACGATTCACGAGAAATTCAACAACCAAAAAGAAACAAGATACCTTGATAAACTCAAAACAACTTGCTTTTCAAATAATTCTCCAACTTCGAAAGAACAAGAACAGATTACGAAGTGACTACTACAAACTACTCCTAACTAATTCGAAAGTCTAAGTCTTAGGGCTTATTTGATAACCTAAATTCAGCACTTAAAACTAAATCAATTAAGTAATAAGTGATTCAGTAGGTTTGATAATGACATTATACATTGTTTAACAAATAAGTGCTACTTAAAATGTAGGCTAAAAAGTTGAAAAAAAATTAAGAAGCTTTGAGTTATTTAATTATGGCTGAATTCTTGTGTACTTGCATTTGATCACCATACCACCACCACAACCACTCCCACCACCACCACCACCACTTCGCCACCATCACCATCACCACAACCACCACCACCACTCCACCACCACCATTTCACCATCCGCTCCTCCACCACCACCACAACCATAACCACTCCCCTATCACTCCATCACCATTACCACCATTACCACACTGCCACCACCACTACCACACCGTTGCCGCTGCCACCACCACAATGCCACCATTGCACAACTATCAATCCATCGACACCACTCATTGTCACCATTACACCATCACTCCACCGCCGCCACCACCACCACTCATTGCCACCATTACATCACTATCACTCCACCACCACCATTACACCACTATCGCCAGCACTCCAACACCACCACCGTTGCTGCCGCCACCACCACCACCATAGTCACCATTCCACCATTATTATAAGTAGATTGTGACCATTAGTAAATTAAGAGAGAATCGGAACTAAAATTAATTTTATCATTTTTTTAATTCAGTACTTAATATGTTTACCAAACAGTTTTTCAGCTTAAAAAATTTAGCATTCAACTTTCAGTACTTAATTTTTCAGCATTCAGTTTTCAGTTTTATCAAATAGGCCCTTAAATTACTGTCTAAAAACAAACCAAGCATAGCATAGCTATTTGTTGATGATTTGTCTAGGGGTTTTTCCTTCAATAACTTTTTTTATTTATAAGCAAGCTCTTGACTCTTTTCAACTACTTCCATTCTCCCGCTCAAACTGTCTTCGAATTCATTCTTTGATTTTAAATTTGAGCTTTTCGCACCAGAATTTTTCTGTGTTGGCTTGAAACCGTTTTAGTAGTGGATCAGTAATTCCATATCCCATTATCTTTGCTCAGAACGTGATTGAACTAGGTAGTTTTCATGCCCAAACCTCAACTCCCCTGATTGTGCTCCATGAGCGTAATTGCTCAGTTAAAAGGGATTGAAATGACATCGTCTGTTTCCCTGGGCTTTGAACTGCATGTTTCTCCTTTCCTTTGTTCTTTGCGTGACACCTGGCCATAACTGACTTGCTTCTTTTGTTCACTTAAAACAACATTGAATTAGCAAAAATGTCATCGTTTCTTTTAAGTGCATGATTCCATGCATTTCAGTCTATACGTGTTCCATTCTGTTCAATACAAATGACCACTTGTCACTTTATGATTGGGCCAATAATTTTCTCATGCAAACAATTTCTATTGTTTGGTGTAGGGTTATTCTTGTGCATATTAATGAGAGACACCTATGCCTTTTTTCCCCAGAGAAAATGTGCGATTCTTCTGGAATTTCACAAGGCTATACGGGACTAGACTTTGTTTCCGTTAACAAATACGAGAGAAGCATTCTTCCTAGTTCAAGGGGGTAAGATGCAATACTCTATAGTTCAAAGTAACAAAGTTCTAAACCATGATAGTTGAAGGCGGCAAAATGTAATTAACCCTTTCTTGTTGACATTTTCATTACAGGAGAAAACAAAAAGACACGAAAATAAAAAATAAAAAATAAAAAAAGAAAGAGAAAAAGAAAGGCACCCAACGGTGAAACTTCAACTTGTATACTCTCGAACAAAAAAGTCTTCCTTTACTCCGATCTCACCCTCCGCCCACCGCCGCCGCCGGCCACCGCCGATCCTCCTCTTACTCTTCCCCGAGCTCACCCTAGGCTACCGTCGGTCACCACTAAATCTCAGGTACTCCCTCCCTCTCTCTCTCTCTCTCTCTCTCTCTCTCTGTATGTATACAAATATGTAGCAGTACAGATGTGTTTGATTTTGCCCTACTTGACAGTCCTGACGTTAACTCGGAATGTCAGGGTTCTTTTCCGGTGAAGGTTTCGGACTGGGAGATCGTTCTTCTCTCTCGGATCCGCCGTGGTGTGGTTAGTACCCCCTCCTCTCTTCAATTTTGGTCTGTACCGTTGTTTCGAATAGGATTGATTTCATTGAGAGCACTTCCAACCGTTACTTCTTATGAATTGATTTTGTATAATGCGTAAGGGAGGAGTTACTGGTGCGGTTTTGCCGTTATATATCTGCTTTGACTTTTGTACGAATATGGAGGGTGCACTTTGCCCTCCCCTTTGCCCTGTCGAATTTTCCTCTCTTTAGGTTGTTGGCTGTTAGATGGATTGAGAGGAAAATAAATCAGTGTTCTAAAACTCGGAAATACTTGGCGCGTACTCGGCGAATACTGGGTACTCGGTGCCTGGCCGAGTAGAGTTAGGGCTACTCGGTGGGAATACTTTGCCAGCCGATTACTTGGCATTACTCGGCGAGTACCCGGCGAGTACCGAATACTCGGTAAAACGAGATTACTCAGAAGTGGGGAGAAAATAGAAAAAAAACTGAAAAAATGGGGTAAAATACATAATATGGAGGGATATGGAGAAGAAAAGAAAGAATAATTGACTACTAATTTCGTATTTCGTTTCATTTGGTTTGAACGTTGAACTTTGTAATTGACAATTAATTTCGCACTTGGTTTCATTTGGTTTGAACGTTAAACTTTGTAATGGACTAGTAATTTTGTACTTAGTTTCATTTGGTTTGAACTATGAACATTGAACTTCTCATTATGAATTATGAATATCATTTGGGGAACATATAAAAAAAAAATCTAAGTAATTTCTACTCGCTGAGTAATCACCGAGTAATCGCCGAGTACTCGGCCTACAAGGTACAAGGTGGCCGGCTGAGCGAGTACCAAGTACCGAGTTTTAGAACATTGAAATAAATATTGTTTCAACATAGTTAAGAGATGATCCATCAAAAAATAAACCACGAGGAACAAATGATAAGTTTGTTATAGTTTTTACCATTGAAATAAGTTTTTATATTATGATGAAATGACACCATGTCCCTGTACATGTCTCAAAAGAGACGTGTTCCCTTCTTAGTTTTATTATGTATAATTGGACAAATGTATCCCTGCGCATCCCTGGGATTTCCAACACGGACACAGAGACCATTTAGGCATGTTGGTGCTGCAAAAAAAAATGATCTGGACTTCTACAGACCATATCCCCTTCCTCCATTCACTGAAGGGGTAAGTACCTTATTAAAGAAAAACTCTTTCACCTCTTCCTGGGACAGATGACCCAAGTGGTGCCAAATATGTTGAGTTCATCATGTCACTATGTTGACACTTTTGTATTTCTAGTAAATTTTCCAAGTAAATCTGAAACATCACTGCAAGAAGACAGGTTGTTATAAAAGCAAGAGCTAAAATCACAACAGAAAAGACCTGAGTTTGTTCGTTTTGGGTCTCGAAACCCTTGCACGGTCCCGAATAAATTTTTTTATCTCTCTCCACTCGTTACTTTCAAAAACCTCCCTCAAAACCCAAACTGAACAGGGTTGTGATTGGTTGAAAAATTGGTCTTCACAAGTTTAATGACTGGTAGTTTAGTAATTTAGTCAAGTTTCTCATAGCATGGTAATGAATTCCTATGTTCTTGACACAAATGAAGCCAAATTGCTCAGTATGTTGTAATGTAACCAATTAAGAATTGATTGGCATAGAATTCTTTGCACCAGTTGATACCATACTAGATGGCCAATGTTTGTTAGTGGCAGCAGTTATGACTCATGCTAGGGACTTATGATGGCAAGTTAAGAAGCATGGACACTTAAAAGAAGGTGGCTTGTCCTGTCGGACATGTGTCGGGCACTGACACTCCTCTGATGCTCTCGGACATGTGTCTGATACTCTTTTTGCTTGTCCATTGTTAGAAAATAGAAGTCTTAATTGGGACAAATGTCCGACAGTCTCTCTATAATGTGTCCGACACTTCATTGGTGTGGGTTTCTATGACTAAGAAATAAATATGTGACTGACACTTCTTTGACACTTGGTAATATGTTATTATCTAACATTTCGGAATTTGACAATTCACTATGATACACTAAGTAGGAAAGATAGTAATTAATACAGCTTATCATATTTAGATTCAATTGGAAGTTTTGAAGGTTTTTTTGAGGATTCCTAACCTTGAGATCCGTGCACATGGCTTATTTTTTAAGGATTTCTTGAGTGAGAACTTATTGTCTTTGATGTTTCATATAATTTTGGATGTGTGTTTATGGTCTACATTTATATAATGATATCGTATCGTCAACATGTCCATGTCTTACATTTTTGAGAAACAATGTATCCACGTGTCCGTGTCGTGTTGTATCTGCATCACTTGTTTGTGTCCATATTCATGGTTCTTTTATGGCGAGTGTGAGTGGGCAAGGTACTTGAATTAGAGATTTTGGTGTGCCATGGGTGCTTGGGAGAGGTGGACATAGATGATTATGGTTGCTAGAAGAATTGGATTTGTTTTATTCGGTTATCAAGAATATTGGAATGATAGAGAAAAGAGAGAAGAGGGGTGGGGGGTCGAAATACTAGGTTATGTGGGCTTTCTGTAGTGTATGAAACAGCCATGTTATACACTTCACACTTGGGGTATGGGATGGTGTCTGGTATTGTAGTTGGACCTTCACCTACCAAACGTCTTTTCGTAATTTAAGTTTATCATGTCTATGTAACTCCCGCACTATACAGGAAATATTCTATGGCACCTTGTAAAACAATGTTTTACCCTAGAAACGAAAGAATTATATGAAAAACTTGAATAATTTGTTAGGTCCCAATGTCCTAGATGAGAATTGAACATCCCGACAATCAGACATACCATGGGACACATGTACCAAAGTTCAGGTAATATAGGCAGGGTGATGTACATGTGCTTTGGCTTAGATGCAGCCCTTGGAAGATTTTTGTTGCGGAGATTCTTGTTTACCTCATACACGGCTTGTTAACGGAAGACAGGTCTGATCTAAAACAAACAAACAAACTAATGAAATCCCTTGACCAGAGGGGCAGTCGGTGTATTTTTTATGTCACTTGGGGAAGGTCAGGTGATTCACCCAAGAATTTCATTTCATTCTCTGTTGTTGTATGTGCTGGGGTGGTCATGCTTTTTGGTTGATTTACTGGGTATTGAATACCATGGGGTGGTCTCTGCAGGTGCTTTTCCTTGATGGATTTTGCCCTCTTTTTTCCCGTCGGACTTAGAATTGGTGTTATTCCATTTTGTTTGTTGTGATTCAACTCTATCCCTGAGCATCTTTGCAGATGATCACATGCTTATTTTTTGTAAATCTTATATGGATATGATCGTACATTTTCTTGACTCAATTACTTATTTCATCTCGCAAGTTTTTGATCACTTACGGTTCACCGTTATCCTTTTGCTAGCTTGAAATCAAGGTTATACTTGTATATGTATCTTAATTGACCTTGCCAGGTTTAGTCTCCAGCTTGACCATGTTTGACTTTGACCCAAATATGTCTGTTTACGGGAATACGTTAGGTTTTACTAGAGATTTCAGTAATGGACAGAGAAGAGAGAGGCTGTCGGCTATGCAGATAGAGACAGTGGCTTTCTGGCTTTTGAGACCAGATCTGCTTTTTGGTCAGGGGAGGAGAGGTGGTTGTCCTGTAGTATTTCCATATTTAGGAATGAAGAAGCTCTAACCGTACGTTGAAATAAAACCTTGATTGCGAATAAAGCGTGCGGTTTTAACGCAATGAATCTATGACTATGACTGTTTAGTGAGTTTCTCTGGTTTTAACTCTATTTTCATTGTCTATGTATGTGGTTAGCAGCCTAGTGCAAGTTTTCTACGGATTGGCTTGTTAACCTTGCTAGATTTCATGTAATGTATGCAAGTTTTCTACGGATTGGCTTGTTATTTTACCTTGCTAGATTTCATGTAATGTATGCATCTTGTTTTCAATTTCACTTGTTCTTCCGGAGCCAATGTTGCCAAAATTATGTTAGAGTGCGGGCCAATCACTAATTAGTTATTGTGTTCTGCTCTTCAGACAGGTGGAATGGAGATATCGTTGTTAAAAGCTCTTCTCAACAACATCTCTTTGTACTTCCACTTATCATCTCATGAGGACATAAATCAGGAGCCTGTTAGAAAATACTACCAAAAGATTGAAGAGATATTGAAGTTGCTCACACCTGTGCTTGATGCTGTTTTGCAAGCTGATATGACGTTTGAAGAACTGCTCCAAAAGGCATTTGTAGAACTGGGTCTTTCTGTCAGCGACCTGAGGAACCTATTCGAAAATTGGCAGCCGTTGGGGAGTAAAATTAATTTTGTATGATTTCTGCTTTATTTATGGAGTTTTTTGTTTTGTATTTCACAAAAGCAGATATATATCATTTTTATATGGGATACCTTGAGCCATTTTCCAGGCATCTATACATTCCAATAGAGCTAAAATACTGCTAGTCATGGTAGGATAAGCATTCCTGTCCTCAGAATGTGTAGTAAATTGACCAGAATGAAGATTGATTATGCCCTTTATATGTAGTAAATATTGTGCTTTCAATCGGACCATAAATCCATGGGTGGAATTGTCTTTTTCTTTGAAGGTGGGCTGGGGTTTGGGGTGCGAATCCTGTTTATAGTTTCAAGATATGAGCAATGCGGCTCCTTTTGCTTTACAACCTTATTCTAGAAGCAATGGACCATCTTTTCTGTTCTCTTGAATTGTTTGTCTTCAATCGGTAGTGATCTACTGGATTTAAATATTTGTTGATGAGTAGGTTTCAGGGAAAGGTTGTTGGAGGTGGTGAAAACATGAAATTTGTTGTGATTTTTAGTTGATAGAGTTCCGGCCAGTGATAGCCTTAAAATACTGTTGGAGATTTATAGAGAAGCTGTGGATGCAGGATGCTGTTGGAGTTGGAGATGGTGGTCATAATAGGTTAAAGTAAGCAATGCTGAATAGCCGATGGCATGATTCACGTGGCAGTGGTGCAAGTGTTGGTTACTTGAAGGTGGTTGTATGCAAGTTTTAATGGTGTATGTTGGTGCTTAGGCTGCAGGATTGGTGGTATGCTAATCGTGGAAAATTGCAATAGTGGAATGATGGAAGGTGTTGAAAGGGAAATCGTGATGATGGCAGTGGAAGGTCACTTAATGTGTGTGCCGGATTTGTTCCTCCTTTGGGTTGTGGTATGCTGATGGGTTGTCTACTGGTGCTGTTAGCAGTAAGATTCTTGATGTGGTAGTGGGGGAAATAATATGTACCGGGACAATTTTTTTTCCCACGTGGTGGAAATGGGGTGCTGGAAGTTCCCATGACTGCATTAGTTCAAGAAATTAATTTGCAGATGGTTCAGGTGTGAGGTCAGAAATGATGCATTGGTGACGGTAGTGGTGGTGTGATGGGACAAGTAAGGTATTGGTAAAATGGTGGTGATGGCAGTTGCAGTGATGATATAGTTCCTGTTTTCATTTTGTTGCTTTTTTGAATTCAAATAGTAGCTTGTTGGATTCCCCTTTTTCCTTCGCTTTGAAAACTTTTGTTCCTGGATTTCCACACAGATATCTTATTGTTGATAAGGTTTTACCCCAATCACGACTCTATTTGCCTTCGGCCTTCCGGTCAATTTTTGTTGATGTCTTTCAAGGGCCACCTTTTTTATGATAGTTTTGTTTCTCCTGGTCCTAGCTGATTATTTATGCATTCTCCCTTGTGCTAGTTATCATTTCTTCTCAATATGATTTATAACCTTCAGGGGTAAGATTGGGCTATGTTTGTTGGTATCAATGAAATTTTACTTTCTTTGCTGATAAAGAAAAGAAGATTGGGCTATGTTGTATTGGTTTTGGTGACCTGATGCTGTTCTCCTCCTCCACGAAATTAGTTTCCGATTTTGAACTCTTCTTTCCTACGTGGAAGGTGAAACCAAAAGAGTTGGGTTCTTTTATTTCAACTTAAGCTGTAGGAAACAATCTTTGTATATAAGGTTAGGACTCGTTTTTGCTTTGTTGTTCCTCAGATATAGGATAATACTTATCCTGTGACTTGTTCTAACTTGTGAGAGTGAAAATGCATGCTATTTTTCCCCCTAGACTGGTTAAGTTTGGAGCTTTTTTCATGTTGAAATCCCTATTTGGCTAACTAGAATGCTTTGGATTATCTGTAGGTTCTGCAAGTTGAATCATCAATGTCGAAGCTCCGGGCTTCTGGTGTGGAAATTTTTGAGCTGCTGAAATCTTTCGATGAACGTCTCCCTGTTGAATTGAATGCATCATCTCTTGAGGTATAGTAACTTTTTATTCCCAATTGAAGTTTTACCCTCTTGGGCTTGATTCTCAGTTGAAATACCTGATGTCCCTTTGTTATCACCTATAATTTATGAGAGAAATTTCTGGATTCTTATTGAGTATCTAAATAAAAGACATAAAATAAGTTGTAAATATACTTGGTGCTGTTTTATTTATTTATAACGTTTGAGTAATAGTTCAATCAATTTGGTTGAATAAACTGTAGAATAGCATAATATCCAACAAATGCTACTAGCTTGCCCTTTTTTTTTTTGTACAGCAAACTAACTTGCCCTTAATATTTCTATTGAAGAACTCTTGGGATTGATTGCTATTTTGTTATAGCTCTGAATAAGTAAAAAGCTACAAATTAGAGCTTGATATAATCTGCACTTTTTTGGTCTAATAAGTTGAAGCAGCTAAATAAGTTATTATTCACAATTGCTACCGAATCCATGTACTGGGTTTTCTTTTTAGCAAATGAGCTAAATAACTTAGCTTCTTATCAGTGCTAACAAACGGGGCCACTAGGCCTCTGGTTGGAAGCCCATCTTAGAACCTTGCAGGCATGCCAAAACTGGACATTTGTTAAATTAAACGCCCAGCTCTCTTCTTTTAGTTGTTGGATGAGAAAGAAATGTGAGGCACTCCATCTCATGATGCTGAATGCTTGGCATGACTGTCTGCAGATTTTTGCACAGAAAATTAAACAAGTGGGTTTGGAACAAACATCAGCTCTTATTAATAGTATGAGGGAGCAAGTCGATGGCTCTGGACCCAGCTCAGAGAGCCTTGAAATGTTTTTTGATCGTCTGTGCTTAAAGTCAAATCAGGAGCTTCTGATTGAGGCTGTGGCCCTTGAGAAGTTGAAGGAGAATTCTGAACAAGCTGAAAACAACGAGGAGGCAGAATACTTTGAACAAATGATTGCTGTCGTCACCCACATGCACGAGCGGCTTGTTACAATGAAACAACTTGAGAGCAGTAACCCTGTTCCAATACCTGCTGATTTCTGCTGCCCCCTTTCACTTGAACTGATGACAGATCCAGTAATTGTGGCCTCAGGCCAAACCTACGAACGGGCTTTTATTAGGAAATGGATCGATCTTGGGCTTACTGTTTGCCCCAAGACGCGGCAAACTCTGGCCCACACCAATCTTATTCCCAATTACACTGTAAAGGCACTTATCGCAAATTGGTGTGATACAAACAACGTGAAACTGCCAGACCCCACGAAGTCTATGTGCCTGAACCAGCCTTCATCAGTTGCTCACGTGGAGAATAATTCAAGATGCAACAAACATGTGGCCCCAGAGTCAACTCGGACTACTGGCTCACCTCGAGTAAACCTAATTTCTTCTTTTGGGACCCACCTACAGCGAATTTCACCATCACATCCCCGTTCGTCTTCAGAGGGTGCTCTTCCTTCTGTTTCTGGAAATGGGCACGGTTTGGATATCCCGAGAATCTCACGTTCCGGAGAAATGACTAATGCAATAAACCAAAGTTTGGTGTCAGCTAGCCCACCCCCCACTTTACCACCGACAACAGATCATGTTAGGGCTAGCTGGGATAATGGACAATCATCTGAGGGTCATAATCGATCTGCCTCAGCTTCTAGCGTACTTTCTAACTTAAATATGTCACAAGAAATGTTGGCCGATGGCAACGAAGTTAGTAGCAACGCTTCTGGAGAGCTGACATCGGAGTCACAATCTGCTACGACCTTGACTACTACACCACAGGCGGACACCGAGTTGCCTCCACGATTGGAAACTAGAACTCGAAGCCAACCCTTGTGGCGCCGCCCTTCTGATAGGCTTGTTTCCCGGATAGTTTCTTCTCCCACTGAAATAAGGCCCGATCTTTCTGGAGTTGAAGCCGAAGTCAGGAACCTTGTTGAGGACTTAAGGAGAACTTCACTTGATGCACAGAGGAATGCTGCCGTTCAAATTAGGCTACTTGCAAAGCATAACATGGATAACAGAATCGTAATTGCTAGCTGTGGGGCCATCGCCTTGTTGGTGGATCTACTCCGTTCGGCAGATGCAACGGTTCAGGAAAATGCTGTCACAGCGCTTCTCAATTTGTCGATAAACGATAACAACAAAAGTGCTATTGCCCATGCGGGTGCAATTGAGCCGCTGATTCATGTTCTGGAGACGGGTAGCCCAGAGGCCAAGGAGAATTCCGCCGCCACCCTTTTTAGCCTCTCAGTCATTGAGGACAACAAGGTTAGGATTGGAAGGTCTGGAGCAATTGGACCTTTGGTTGATTTATTGGGAAACGGAACTCCAAGGGGGAAGAAAGACGCGGCAACAGCTTTGTTTAATTTGTCAATATTTCACGAAAACAAGGGCCGGATCGTGCAGGCGGGAGCTGTGAGACACCTTGTGGACTTGATGGATCCGGCTGCCGGGATGGTGGACAAGGCAGTGGCTGTTTTGGCTAATCTGGCTACTATTCAGGAGGGGAGGACTGCTATTGGTCAGGAGGGAGGGATTCCGGTTCTGGTTGAGGTTGTTGAGTTGGGTTCTGCCAGAGGGAAAGAGAATGCAGCTGCTGCTCTTCTACATCTTTGCACAAACAGCAGTAGGTTCTGTAGTATGGTGCTTCAGGAAGGAGCTGTTCCCCCTTTAGTGGCTTTGTCGCAGTCAGGCACCCCGCGAGCCAAAGAAAAGGTAAGGCTCTCTGTGGTATGAAAAAATCAATAATTAAGACACCACTGGAAAGCTCAAAAACACCAATATACGCGTTGGCAAATAGTATTGTTACACAAAAATTCCTTTTTTTTTTTCTTTTCTGAAATGGAAGTTCACACGTTGAAAAGTGCCTCCTAAAGGTGGGGTGGTACCTGAAACATTCTTGGAAACGCTTATGGAAAACAATTTGCCGAACAAGTTTTCCATTGCCTTTTTCTTGAAATGATATCGAACAATAAACAATAATAAACTGGCCCGTGTGTTCGAAATTATTTCACTCTTTGTTTCCATCTTGTGCAAGATAGAGAAAACTTTTTTAAAACTAACTATTTCAGAAAACTAGTTTTGGGAAAATTGGTACAAAGGGAGCATGATATAGAGTTGGTGAATGATTGCAAACTAAATTTTTGGTTTGCTTCCGAAACTGCAGAAAACTTGTTGGGCGAACTATTTATGAAAATTATTTTGCGGAATGCTTTTGGACAGTGCACTCTTCAAGACACCCCAAAAAGCTGTTTCCTATTTCGGGATAATTATTTGAACAATGGGAAAACGATATTGAAAATTATGACTTTTTTGTCTTTTTTCTTGGGTTGTTTCTGAAAATTTGAGAGACAAACAGAAAACATGGAAAATGAAAACAAATTCATGCATAATCTATGGAAACTTGTTGTAATGAGTTTTTGGTTGGTTGCAGGCTCAAGCCCTTCTTAGCTACTTTAGGAACCAACGGCATGGTAATGCTGGGAGGGGCTGACCAAAAATCCCTGTATGTTGTATCTAAGAGATAGTGTGTAAATCTGATGTTTTAGATAGTGCTTAACGCCCTATTTCTTTGAATTTTCTTGATTTGTGAAGTGAGAAGAATTTAAAAAAACAGAAACTATTTATGGAGGCTGTTTAGATCTTTTGTCATGGTCTTCGTTGTGAACCTGGGAAAAAATATGTATACACATAAAATATACCTGTAAGTCTAGTCTTTGAGAGCCTTGTGTATTGTTGTTTTTGGCATTGACAACTGAAAAATGTATCAATTTTTTCTATTGATGTTATACGCCTCTCATCTTTGTATTCTCTTTGATAGTGGTGGCTGTTGTTACTCTATATGTACTCTTAATGGAAGCCTGTGACTTACCATTGTTTTTGTTGGAGTGCTTTACCATTGTTTAAGTATGCGCTCTGCTGTTGCTCTAAATTCTCGCTCTGCACTCGCGTTCTCAATTCCCGCTTTCGTATATTTTAGTAGTTTGGGATATTTTTCAAAGACGCTTTCACTGTCGCACTCCCTCACACGCACGCAAATTATGTGACGTAGGGTGTGGATTTGCCTCTACAGATGGAAATACTATGTGTTCTGCAGGAACATGGATACGGCTCGTCCTCGTTTTACTTCTGCGGAGCTGCTACATTACCTCACTTGTCGTTGGTCGCCCTCAACCTATTTGAACTTTGCCATATCTCTATGAAGTGGTGACAACAATACATCAGCTGTCAACATAATGAGGTGACACTTGTCAAGCCACTCATGAGTCATCATCTTTCTTTTGAAAATAATTGGGTGTCCGAATTAGTTTATATGCATTTCAACAAACTTCAGAGCTCTAAAGTTAAGTTTCCAGGAGGTTAGTCATTTAGTTGTTGCCATATTCTAACTCGACTAACTTCTTGCATGTGGTTTTAAGACAACAGTATCTCTATTAAGCATAAAGGTTACTCTCTGAAGTGATTGTGGCCCTCGGCCTCAAGCATCTATTGTCTGGTCGCCCAAGCTTGCTTAGTTCCTGTGAGTGACATCTTAGAAACATAAATCAACAAAAGGACGGAAATGCCCTATCCAAATACAACTCCAGCATTCGTTTGTGTAGTCGCTTGGTCCTTTTGAGAACCTTCACTTAATGAAAATGACACGAGCAAGGTCAAATATCACCTCGAGACCGTTACAGCATTGCGACTAGGAGGTTTGAGCCCAAGATATTGTCTCATGACTTGTGCAACAAAAGGTTAGGCCTGAGATCGATTTTGATCTTATATTGAGAGTGAACTACCCAGAATAATAACAATCCCTCATACCAAGCCCTATAGGACTTATACAAAGCCCCATAGGACTTAAGATGGTGGCGGCCTCCCATACTTCTGATTGAGATCTCTAGCTTCAACCTTTGAAGCAGTTTCCCAGGTTGCACGACACAGTCACCAGCATATGACTTGGGCCTACTACCCCCTGCAGACTAGGCTTCAACCTCTCTCTCTCTCTCTCTCTCTCTCTCTGATTGCCTCAACATTTTCCCCCTTGCCTCTAACATTTTCCTCCTTGGACTTACTGGAGCATGAGTTTCATGTTCTTGTAATTCGTAGAGGCATTTGGCAACTGCACTTACCAGATCAGTTAGGTTGCCCAACGTGACCCTCAACATATATCCTAGTTTGCATGCATCCACATAAGAGCATCTCCATGACCATCAGCCCTTTCAAGACCTTATTTAGTGTACAGCAAATGGTGTATCCATAGTTTTTTTTTTTGGATAGGCATGGTGTATCCATAGTTGGAGGCGGTAAGAAGTAAGAAGAAAGATGAGAATAATTTGAAATTATACCCACAACCACCAAAAGTACATTTTCAACCCCAAATCTTACACAAGTTAACTAGTATCACAATACATACAAACTTGGAAAACAAATATACAGTGCTGATCTACTCAGGCATGCTAGCTTTGACTTAGCTTGTAGGATTACACTACTCGCTTTTGATATTTGCTCAAAAGTCAAAAGTGACCAAAAGTTACAGTTACAGAACAGAGAGCTAGGGAAATGATCAGATCTTGGGGCATTTAGCGTTTATTTATTTATTTCTCTCTCTCTTTCTTTAAGGGCACTTGGAGGTGTCCTTGGAGTTGCGCAAGGCTCCGTAGCAAGGGCACTCTGACTTGTTTCCGGACGTACCTGGAGGCACACATTTGCATATTTGGCAACAAATCCCGCAGTAATCCAGGCAACGATTTTTCTCTCCGGCCAAGGTGCACCTGTCCTGGCACTTGGAATCGCAAGGATAACCTATACCCAAACAATAATTAATCAATCAGAAAAAACACAAATAAAAAATCACTCATGTTAATTGTGGAGGGAATTGATTCTCTTTGGTAACTGTATGAGCTAGATAGTTTAGAAATGGAGGAATGTTGCCTACGGTACAGATTTTGACATGGAGTTGTTCGGAACCGTCCGATTCATGAGGGCTCTGTATTATTATGTGAAATCCACGTGCAACAGACATGTTTGGACATATGTATGCACAATCCTTGTAGAGAAACCAAACCCTTTCAAAAACAAGCTAGCTTTATAGGTCATACATAAACATAGCCAATATAGTGATTTTTAAAAACAA
>BPLS01031742.1:44751-78252 GCA_019656275.1 Rhododendron kiyosumense | reverse complement strand
GTGTGAATTTCAGTGGAGAAATTCCATGCGCTACGTTAAGTGATCACTCATTTCATAGTTCATATACTAACCAATGTGTGACTTGTATTATCTTAATATATAAATGTACGTTGAGAGAGAGAGAGAGAGAGAGAGAGAGAGAGAGAGAGAGAGAGAGAGAGATGTACTTGTATCAGCCTGAGCTGCGGTGGTTCTGAGGAGAGACGAGGTAAAGAACAAGCGAAACAATCAGCAGAGTTGCAGAAACGGGCTTCATATTTCGAGATAAGAGGTAGCTAGAAAGGGACTGTTGTTTGTGTAATAGCGAAGGTCGAAGTGAACTAGATAGGAGTGGGAGATTTTGTTGGACTGATATTCAAGGTGGTAATGGATTCTTTGGGGGGCTTAATTTACGTGGGTATTTATAGGCTATATATATCTCGTACGTCGGAGTTTCAAAGTACTAGCTAGGAGACAGGAGTAGTATAAAATAATACTAAACAACTAAACATAAAACACAGGTAACTCGTAAGTAACATATACACAAGGGTGGATCCCAGAAACACGAACTAGTTCTTCTTTGAAGAAAAAAGAAAAGACCTAGCTTGGACCATTTTTTATTTTTTATTTTTTATCGGCAAGAGTAGCAATTTATTAGGGAGGGATACGGAAAGGGATTCCAACCAAAAATTGGAAGATACAGCCGAAGAGACGAAGCCGACAACAATGTGAGACAGTGAGAGAATATTGGTGGGAGCAAGAATGTGAGAGAATGGTGTAGAGAAGTCTTACTGAACAAAGGGAAATACACCCGTAGAAGAATGTTTGACACCACACGAGGGTGTGCCATAGAAGATAATCCCGACCACGTACGGGACAAGTAGCCAGGTCGGTAGCACCACGTGAGAGTGCATAAAGCCGAACAGGATGCATGATCGATAATAATGTGTAACATCGCTCAGTGCAACAGCCGACCAAAAGGTATAACCATGAGAGTGTTAATGATGATGCCTCCATGATAGATAATAATGAAAAGTTCAACTTTCTAAAGTCTAATGATGATGTCTTTATAAAAAATTGAATTTATGAAAATTGGATACTTAGAAAGGGACGGAGGGAGTAATTATTATATTATCTCTCAACTATATAGGTTGCCACTCTTTTATTCGTTCGGCTAAATAAGCCAACTGGCTTATTTTTTTGTCTTTATTCAATTTTTTTTCTTATATGTTAGTTTTTCATCAATTTTTAGAGGATTATTACATCGTCATGATAATAGGAATCTAAAAAGTAAAAAATTATAATCAATTTTTTTTTTTGGAATAAAGTCAGAAAAATTGGCTTATTAGCTTATTTTTGTCTTTATTCAAAAAAATTAGGTTTCGATCGTAATTTTTTACTTTTTAGATTCCTTTTGTCATGGCGATGAAATAATCTTTAAAAAATTGACGAAAAACTAACAAATACAAAAAAAATAAGCCAGTTGGCTTATTTAGCCGAACGGGAAATCTTTGTTGGCAAGTGTCTCATGGTTGGTGGGTTCGGCTCCTACTAGCATGCTGTGCCGTTCAGTTAAATAAGCCAACTGGCTTATTTTTTTTTATCCTTATTTAAATTTTTATCGTATTTGTTAGTTTTTTGTAAATTTTTTGGGGATTATTGTATCGTCATGACGAGAGAAATCTAAAAAGTAAAAAATTATTTTCAAAATCCAATTTTTTTTTAATAAAGATGAAAAAATTGGCTTATTGGTTTATTTTTGTCTTTATTCAAAAAATTAGGTTTCGGTCGTAATTTTTTACTTTTTAGATTCCTTTTATCGTGACGATACAATAATCCTCAAAAATTTACGAAAAACTAATAAATACGAATTTTTTTTTTGAATAAGGACCAAAAAAAAAAAGTCAATTGACTTATTTAGCCAAACGGGAATTGTTGTTTTGGGTGAGTTCATATTAAAATGGTATTTTGCTTTCAATTTTAATTGAACTCTCTAAGTGGATAGTTGAATTTAGTCTGCGACAAGCTATATAAATTCAATAAGTCTAGAAATACTCTTACCAACTCTTTTTCGATCACTTTTCTCTCGCATGCAGGCCCGGCTCTGGGCTAAGACCCAAGAGGCACGGGCCTTAAGCCCCCAAATATTGTCCAAAAAACAGGGCCCCCAGACCTAGTATATATGTGTTAACTTAGGGCCCAATTTTAGACCCAATACATTCTCCACTTGAGGCCCAAATGGCCCAGAAAAATGAACAAAGAACCGTCGGAACGCAAGAAAAAAAACAAAAAGGAGGAACAACGAACAGAGCTAGGGCAGAAAAAAATGGAGAAGAAGACGAAGAACAAGATCAAAGAGTAAGAGAGACAAGAAGGAAATTAGAGATTCAACAGGTATTTTATGATCGATTCTTTATTTGTTCTCTTTTCCGACATCCTATCTAGGGTTTTAGTTTGGTCCCTTAATGAGTATACATGGTTTAAAATCATAATATTATTATATTAGTTGTTAGTTCTTCAATCTGGACGTCTTATGTCTATATGAGTGTGGACAACATGTTTGATATCTTTATGTTTATTTCTTCTTGATGGCATCATGATTCGTGGCAAAATTGATGGTTGAAATTTTTTGGGATTTGCAGATTTTAGGGAATCATGCCTAAAATTAGAAAGTATATGTCTGGATTCGAAAAAAGAAAACAAAAGCAAAGAGTAGATGAATTGATTCAATCTCAAGCGGGGGCTCTCGATAGGTTTATAAGTAGTAATAAACAAACAGAGAGTTCAAATTTGAATGAAGAACAAGAAATATTGGTGAATGAAGAACAAGAAATTGTGGGGAATGAAGGACAAGAAAACTTGGGGAATGAAGGACAAGAAAATTTGGGGAATCAAGAACACAAGGAATCCGATGAGCGCGTAGACGAGAGTGGTCATGAAAGTATAGATAATGATAGTCAAAATGAGGACATGAGTTTTGAACGTGGGGTGAGAAATATTGATGATCCAAGTAATTGGGACAAAATTGATCAAAAATTCATTGACTTCATAGTAGAAAGAGGTCCTTTGAAGAGAGATAAAGTTAATTTTCCTATGGATAATGTGGGTAGGCATTTCTCGTGTTTTCATTATATTCGCCATTTGTCAAATGGAGAAAAGCAAGATAGGAGATGGCTTGTATATTCAAATGCTTCGGACAAAGTATTTTGCTTTTGTTGTAAGTTGTTTAAACAAGATGAAAACAAGACTATGTTGGCTACTAGTGGGTTAAATGATTGGCATAATCTTGCCCAAAGGCTCAAGAGTCATGAAGCTAGTAATGAGCATATTTTTGGCATGAGCAAATGGATCGAATTAGAGATAAGATTGCGATTGAACGAAACAATTGACAAAAGTGTGGAAGATCAAATCAAGAAAGAGAAAGTACATTGGAAAGGGGTACTAGAAAGGGTAATTGAGGTTGTGAAAACACTTGCTAAAAATAACTATTGACCATACCCGTTACCGTTGCGTCCGGAGAGAGAAGCTTTTCAAGGTTAAAGTTGATCAAGTCTTATCTTCGCTCAACTATGTCACAAGAAAGGTTAAATGGACTGGCCATCCTATCCATCGAGAGTGACATGGCAGAGGAGATTGATTGTGAGGGCATAATTAGTTCTTTTGCTGCTAAAACTGCAAGAAGAGTGATGTTTAAGTAAAGATAATGATGCTTTTGAAATAGTGTAGTATATTGTATTTTTTGTTGGGTTTTCTGCCTTGAATACATGTATGTGGTTTTGAAATTAAAATTCATTTATCGACTTTTTATTTGATTTTCGTTTACAATTATTAAGGATCTCACTTTCGAAAATCGTCTTAGGCCTCCAAAATCTCAGAGCCGGCCCTGCTCGCATGTGTGTGTGACCCATTAATCATAGCGCTGATATATATGTAAGATCGAAGTAGTTGGAGAATATTCCCTCCATCCGGATTTAATAGTTTCTCGTTCAATTCTAATTGGATAAATTCAAATTGGTAATGAATTGTATATCTAATATGGATTTTGTTTAATAGATCTCAATTAATTCTATAGGCAATGTGTTCAAAATCACATAAAACATTATAAATTACAAGATATAATCGATTGAAAAATGACACAAATTCTCAAAAAAGACTATTAAATCCGGACGGAGAGAGTAGTCGTTGGAGTATATACTATATGAGTAAAGCTACAGTTCCCGACGGCCAAAATCTCGATCGGAATCCTGATGCCCCGGCGCCGGACACACTCCGGCAACCGGACGGCTGATCCGAGCCGTCCAAAAGTTCTTAAAAAAAAAAACCGAGTGGGCCCTCACGAAAACAAATGGCATCCAATGTGTAGGTGGCCGATCCAAACACTCCATTTTTGGCCGATCCAAACACATAAATAGATTGTTTGGATCGGCCATCTACACCCATCGGATGCTGTTTATGCCCACAATGGCCCACTCGGGTTTTTTTTTTAGAATTTTTGGACGGCTTGGATCGACCGTCCCGTGGCCAGAGTGTGTCCGGCGGAACGTCGGGATTCCGATCGGGATTTTGGGTTGGCAAGGGTAGACTTTCCGATACTATATATAGCATTGTTAAATAAATTTAAAAGTTACAGATGATTGGACGGTGTCTAGGAAGTAACACCCCACGTAGTAATCATGAAAATGAGTGCATACAAATACTATATATAAATGGAAAAGACAACAATACATACTTTTTATTTGAGTGTGTATTATATGCACTCTCAAGATATTATGAATTATAGAGAAAATGTTACGAAATCGTATTGCTAAAAAGTTACGAATCGTGTAAACGTTATGAGATACATCAAAATGTTATGAATCATAATGAAAATGTTACGAATCATACTGCTGAAAAGTTATGAATAAACCATAAAATAGGTGCATATAGTACACCCTTTTAAAGGGTGTGTATTGTAGGAGGAATTTTTCAGTACTAAGCGGGTATTGCCGACGTGGCACTTGCTCGGCGCACCCGAGCTGTCCGATGCATTTTTGGACGGCTCAGATTAAAACACTCTCTCCTCTCATCCTAACACTCTCTCCTCTTCCTTCTCCAAATCTAAACTGTCCAAATACGTAAGCTCGGATGGCCGAGCGGGCATCACGTGGTACCCGCTCGGCACTGAATTTTTTTTTCCCGTATTGTAGACTTTTCCTATATAAATAAGGAAGATGATACACCCACCGCACCCTCACCCACCGCACCGGCCACCGCACGCTCGTCGGGCCCACTCCGGCCACCGGACGGCCGATCCGAACCGTCCAAAAATTCTAAAAAAAAAAACCGAGTGGGCTTTTGCGAAAATCAATGGCATCCGAGGTGTGTAAGTGCTCGATCCGAACTTCCAAAAATCAGATGATCCGAGCCATTAAAAATTGGAAGTTCGGATCGAGCACTTACACACCTCGGATGCCGTTGATTCTCGCATAGGCCTACTCGGTTTTTTTTTTTAGAATTTTTGGACGATTCGGATCGGCCGTCCGGTGGCCGGAGTGGGCCCGGCGAGCGTGCGGTGGCCGGTGCGGTGGGTTAGGTTCGGTGGGGGTATCATTTTCCTATAAATAAGTATATGTATTCAGCTTTATCAGTACAGAATGTAACTAGTACTAGTAATCAATAATTTAACTTGTCTGGGATGTGGCGGTGGGAAGTACTCCATGGTATGGACGGTGTGGCTTTGTTGTAAAAAACTTGTCTAGATCGGACCCCCCCAGTTTGCCCACTAGAGGAAACTGATTGATCGTTGGAGGACATTTCTGACCGTAAAACATCCATCACGGCCACATCGATTGGTATTAAACTATTAATGGTTCAAATTTTAGAAAAATTATTTTCCGGGAAAATAGTTTCTCCCTGGCCAAGAAAAAACTTTCAACATAATTCCTCAATCAGTCTTCATGTTCACCCACAGCATTACTACAACGGGAAATTATTCCAAAACCATGTGGTAAATTTTATTTTTTTGGTCGGTCCGACAACCTCGGTGACTGGGAACAAGAATGTAGGGGCCTGTTTGAATGCAGGATAAAGATACCCGTATTACTTATGAGGGAGATATAATAGTAGGAGATATTATGTAAGAAGAGTGAAACTTTATTGATGTGACGGGATATTAAAAAGTAATTGATTTGAATGAGTTATTACAGAAAGGGAATTAAATAGTACTTAATTTGAACGGTGTATAAAATAAGGGATAAGAGCTCGTTTGGATGAGGTCTTGTGAAGGGGTATTGGGTTATCCTCAATCCATGGTTTGGGAACAAAAAACAAAGGGGTCTTCCTTTATCCCCCTCTTCTATAATACCCTTAGGACCCTGCTAACCACATGTACATTTGTGCTCAGATTTTGTTGTGGGGTTTACCACGGGTCCTAAACAAATGATCCGAGCCGTTCATTAAATGTAAAATATTTTTTCAAGAGTCCCTGTAAAAAATTAACTCAATCTAATACCTATAAGTGTTCAATCCAATCATCTAAATTTTCAATCAGATTTTTGAGTAATAAAAAGTAAGATAATTAGATCAAGCACCTATAGGTATTGGATTGAGTTGATTTTTTACGGGGATCCTTGAAAAAATATTTTATATTTAATGAATGGCTTGAATCATTTGTATGGAACCCTTGGTGGACCCCCACAACAAAATCTGTGCACAATCTGTAAACAAATGTCTGTGTAGACAGATTTATCGTACCCTTTATCCTAGGGCTTGAGGTGTTATAAGCTAATACCCCTGAAATAAAACCCCCTCCTCCTTCATTTCAACTACAAAACAACTTTATCCCCCCATTTTATCCCTCATCCAAACCAAATACTATTTTATCCTCCCATTTTTAATACCTCATCCAAACCAACTACCATTTAATCCCTCATTTATAAACATCATATTAATGTGAGTTATCCTTATTAACCAATACCCCATACTATTTGTCTATTTTATCCTCCTTCATAAATAATACCATCAATCTTTATCCCGCATCCAAACAAGCCCTAAGATTGTTTTGTAGTTGAAATGAAAGAGAGATGGAGTATTATTTAATACCACCCCAAAACCTCCCCATAAATAATCCCTCCGTCAGGGGTATTAGGGGTACAAGAGAATCCGGAAAAAATTAATATCCATGACAAAATGGATTCTCAAACCAAGGATTAACTATGGGCCCCAGTCTTAAAAAGGGTGGAATTAATACTCCTTTCCATGCCGGCATCCTTACGACCCCTAGGGATAATGAAAAGGGAGAGTCAAAGGATGTAAGGGGTCGGTTCGTTTGCAATTATTTTATTCCTTAAAATATTTTTTCGTAGGTCTTATAAACGAGGCAAAGAGCTGATTGTTCATGTTTGGTTGGAACAATCACTAGGAAAATGAAACCAAAACTTCATGCTATCAAACTAGAGCTACGAGAAACGAGAATACACAAGTATCAATTATCATGTTTTAAACCGGCGCTATGGCACCAAGCGTCGAAGCGGATGTTTTGAAGCGTTCGTTAAGCGAGAAAAGGTTGTGACTTTCTTATTATGCAAGGAGAATTTTGTGAGAGAATGATTTGCAGCATATATAGTCATGGGAAAACACAAAACCAATTACAATTCACATGCCAATAACAAGGAATTGGCCAAGTGGTCTAGGCCTGAAATTAGAGATTTGTTCCTCTCTAGTCTCAGGTTTAAAACCTTTACTTACGATCTTGTCCCAGTTTTACCAGAGCTGCTTGTGAAAGTTAGAGTTTGTCCCCTAGTGAATAGTCAACTTGGAATCACTTAGATGTATGCGTGTGCTGGCCTAGACCATGGATTTAAATATTGGTTGTTACATTGCAGTAAACCCTGATACATTGTTTCTACAAAAAAATTCATACCCGTATTAACCGGTTCCTAAATACATATCGCTTTGTATGCAATTTTTGCTTGCTTCACAGCCGCTACGCCAATACCTGCATTGTCGCCAAAAATATTCAATACTCCGCTACCGCTATTAAAACCCATACACCCTAAGCTATCCAAACTAACATTCATATGCTGGATGTGCATGAAATGGTCAAAGCACAAGCAACATGCATAAGTAAAGAAGTTTACTAGTAGTATATCATTACATTCAGGACAAAACCAGGAAAACTTTATTGATTATGTATCTTGCTCAAACCCTAAAACTATGTAACCCCAGCTTTCAATATCCTAAAACTTCACCTTGGCTCAACCTGCTTACGGACACGACTCTAGACAGGGGGATTGAATGATTTTTCCTCTAGACAGACCTAGAAGGAAGAAATAACCATGGTGACAACATTTTCAATCAGTTAACTAGAGCAAAACCCGCGATGTTAACACTTGCCACGAAGTGAATGCATATATACGAGGAGTGATACTTGAATTATGGTTCGCTAATATATTAATTGTTCAGGGATTTATCGTTATGAGGTTTAGAATCTCCAGCAGTCGTTGTATCACTGAGGAATGCGTGCAGACAACCGTTAAAGAAGGATCTACATCTTAAAAATATGCATGACAATCCTCATCTGCACCTCTTTTGGAAACAGTATCGAGACAAAATAAATTATTACACAAATATGTAACTACCAAAAAAATAAACGAACACTTCAAAGCTTTTCATAATGACCTATATTAGAGATTGAGATATATTATGTATTCAACTCTTATCTTTTATAAATATTATTGCTTATAATGGTTTATAATTAGGGCGTCACAAAATCAATCACATTTAGTAACTAACACGTCGGCTAATTGCTCCACATATGCACAGATTTGGAGACGTATAATTCCAAAGATATATAATTATGTGAACACATTAAAAAGATACATACATTAACCTCCCAGACGAGAGGAATGCGTGAGAGAATATTCTTTTATGCCATGGCAGGATGCGAGCAAATTGACCTTGATGATTTCTGACTTTGAGCCGGGATGCACAGAGGTTGCTAAGACAGCCATTTGAAAGTGTCTAAAAGGATCACCCCTTAAGGATTGCACAAACATTGAGGTTCTTGAGCTCCTGTCCTCCAAATAAACGTCCCTAAGGCGCCTTCCGGTTTGAGCACAGCAAATACGAACAACAGATTCATCAGAACTCCCACTGATGATATAGTCCCTTCCATTCAGGTAATATGACCGAGTGTAGTTGTGGGAACTTCCGGTTGGAGGTATCTCAAACTTTGTGTGAAGGCTCCCATCCACTGCCATAAGTTGCTTAACCTGGTAGGCTTAGCTGTTAGCCTCAGTTTTGTAGCATCAAACAACACAATTTTATTTAAAATTGCACTGCATATATAACAGAATATCTAGCTAGAGACTCCTGTATTTGAGAGTTTACAGAGGTTGGAAAAAAAACCTCAATCAAAGGTAGTGTCCAGTCAAAGTCCAAAATAAATGCAAGTTTAGTTAGTAATTGTGCAACTAAACTGCAAGAAGAGTAATACTTACAAGCTAAGAAGCAGACATGGGAACATATATGGGCATGTGACATGATAATTCTGGATTAGTGGGGATACAGACATGTTGGGGACATGGAAAAAAATAAAATAATACCCACTCCGTCCCTTTTTAAGTGTCCACTCCAGCTTCGTAATTCCCACTTACTGAGGAAACATCATCGTTACACATTTCATATTAACCTTTACCTCCACTTTCCAAAATTATCCTCCACTTTTACCCATTTACTTTTCAAAATGGACACTTAATCGGGGACAGTCCAAAATCAACTACTGAACTTTTATTTGGGGACGAAGGGAACATACAGATTGCCACATATAATTGTGATTACTTTGATAGAATCTCCGTTTAATTGAAATACCTCATTATCCACAGCTGACACAAGCACGTGATGATCATCGGGAGAGAAGCAAGCCATTACATTCCCTCTTGAGCTTGAAACTGTATAGCAAGGTCGTATTGGATTCTGCCGACAGTCCCACAGCTTGACGTCACGGTCAAAGGATGAAGTAACAAATATGGAAGGAGAATGGTGGGTGAATTTAGCCACATTAATGGGTCCTTGATGCATATCTTTGAATAACTGTAAGCATTTGCCGCTGTTAATGTCATAAATCGCCACATGTTTGGCGTTACCGCTTGCAATAAACTGATCATCTGCCGCATTGACATGAACAGATGTCAGTTGCTCAAAATTGCCAACGGTAACATTACAGGGACTAGCATAGCCATCAGCAATATTCGGTAGTAGATCATTCACGTCGTATAACCTCAAGGCACCATTATCTGAACCAGCAAGGAACTGATTATTCAATGCAAAAGGGAGCAGATATTAGCAGGTACCCCATAAAGAAGATCAAAAGGTTTTTCTACCACATTAAATCGAGTTACAAAAAGTAGGAAAAACATTATACATCACATTGGCTTCGAAATATAGTGACTTAAGCAGCCTAAAAATTACTAGTTCTTTTGGGAATTGGGATAAAAAGAATTTGCTAAAACAACAAAACATCTAGAGATGGTTGGCATACCTTTGATGGATATGTCTTAAGCCAACATAAGCCCATAACACTGTTTGTAGAGCCAAAGGAAGGGACATAACCAATAATATGCCCGTTTTCATGGTTGATAACGATTATTTCCCCATCCAGAGTTCCAAAAATCATGAGACTAGAGTTTGATGGATGATACTCAAACTGCCTTGGCCGAAGGCTCTTTCCTTCATCTTTGGAAATAGGGCAGATATTGGATACTGGATGTAGGAGTGGCCATCCTGAACACCCAAGTTTGGCTGCACAAAGAGACCTGGAATAGAAATATGGACTCTTTCCATAGGAAAATGACTGCCTTGGCCTGGATGAGTATCGATTGTGGCTTGTACTCGCCCCAGTTTCACGCATATGTAAAATGCTGACAACACTCTCTTTATGCTGTCTTTTATATGGTAATAACTCATAACATTCTGAAAATTTTGCCTTCGCTGTTTCCCTTTCAAGCTCCCTGATTGGCCAGTTATCTAAAACGGCCAAGCGAGGCAATGAGATAATCATGTACACCCTATAATGTTTCTCGAAGCAGATAGGCGAAGGATGATGTGAAACATACTTCCTGAATGTGGTACAGGCATTCTCTGTGCTGCAATTAAGTGCACTAGCAAGAGACTTATTTCCATCTTGAGCACACAATCCGCTAAGAGGAACCTGCCATACAGAGCAGAAAATCCTTAAGCATTAGATAGCTTATTGTGAAGTCACATATTACTTCTTCACATAAGAAACTTTGTTTTAACCTCAATTTGCAGATTAGACATTCCATCCATAACTGGAAGAAGATCAGATGAATGCTCCGGTGAGCCTGTTGTTTGAAGATGGCCTGAAAATTCAACTAAGCAATAATTGGATAACTCGTGATTCAGTCTCACAAAACTAAACAAATATGGATTAAAAAATAGAAAACAAGTACCAAAAGCTCCATTTAAATCCTGAGTGAGAAAAGATAGCATGTTAGCCATCAGGAATTCTAATGGGAGCATTTTAGAAAGTCCCAATGTTGCTACCAATTTGTATAACTTTTATGTTGCGTTCTCTGCGGGTATACGTTGAATATTTCAAACAGGAAAAACTAATTTACATTTAAAACAAAACCAAAGAAAGAAAAAAGAATAAATGAAGTGCCACTATACAAAATTCGATTACCTGAACCAGTTTTGTGACAAACGAGCTGCAGATCCTCTGTTACACTGCATGACACAGGGGAAGGCCCTGTGCCTTTGCAACATATACAATTTTGAAACCGAAGTTCCACCAATGAAGTTAGTTTTGACAAGGCAGCACTAGTCGTCCACAGATTAGTAACTCCGGTTTCACACATTGAAAGACGCATCAGATTCGGTAGGCAAGCGAAAGAATCCTTCTGCAAACTAGTAAGAGAAGCACAAAAGTCCAGATTAAGGGTGTGTAAGTGCTTGAAGCTTCCTGATATGTTGAAGTCTCCCATATGAGAAGACCTGAGGTTCAAAACATGGCAAGACAAACCACCTTTGGAAGGATCCCTGGAGACATCCCAATTCAACAAAGAATTAAGTTTGCAGTATCAAGAAACCACCCATATAAACTGAAAGATTGGCAAGATTTTGCCAATTTTCAAGATTAATGCACGGGAATGAGGACCATTAGAATGATTAGTCGATTATGTTATCAAAACAGAGGCACATACCGCAAGAAGTCGTCCATAAGTGATATATCGAGGAGATCACCAATTCGAAGCTTCAAATTAATTGCATCCAACAAAGAAATGACGAAGTCTTTGCTTAAGGAGCAGTGTGATGCTTGAGTTATGTCAACTGCATCAATATCTGAGGAGTTGACTTCCACGAATACATCAACAAGTGGAGGGAAATCAGCATCCTTCAGGCAGTCCAATAAAATGGCCATATTGCATTTCTGTTGAGTGGATTTCTGAATCTTTGCCTGAGTGAAGAGGTATCAAAAAAGTCAATCATTGGAATAGATTTGTCAACCTCAACAGAGAATACCGCCCAACCTTTCAAGAAGTCAGTAAACAGCCATATTCAAATTCGCCTAATTCTATTAGAGGCAAGTTGGTCTCCTCCATCAAGGACCAGCTCCCCAATGTGCTAAGCATATATGTGTTACACATGTTCATATGTTAGGCCTGAGTGAAGCCCCGCCCCTCGTGAAGGATAGGAAAGAGCTCATCTGTGAATATGAATATTGGCTCGCAAAGTTTGAACTCGAAGCCTAATTTCCTTTATACCAAATGGTAAAGTGCCATTAAGTATAAGAAACAGCTAGGCTTCATTTGCACCATTTACGAGAAGTAACATGAACACGAGATTTCTAAAAAAATGGACAGAAGGACACAATGGGGAAAACGACAAAAATTAATAAAAAAGTGATTATTTTAAACCAGTTGAAACAAAGTTATATGTAGAAGCATGAAACATCAATACGTATATACAAGTGCCATAAATGCATTACATTAACCCAAAATACTTGAAATAATACCAATTGACCCCAAATGAATTTAAAAAAAATTGCATATTTGATCCCCTCTGTGTCCCCCATACATGTCTTTCCATGTCCCCTCTGTGTCCCCCCATTTTCCCCTGGAAAAGCTTAACTAAATTTAATAGACACACCAAGTGGCATATCCCATACGCTTTTTACCGAGTTCCGGCATGTCGGACACAGATACGACAACCTATAGAAGTGTCTGTGCTTCATAGACTATTTAGTAAGTGAAGATTCACATTTCGTTGTGTAAAGAACACATAGCCTGACATGATACTAACTCAACCATTTCAAATATTTGTTACTACGAAAATCGTAGTAGTCATGAGATGGTGAACCAAGTTAGACGTCGATCAATGTGTCATATAGGAGTCCACCCTAGGGGAAATAGCAATGGGTGGTGGGGAATGAAACCCCAAATGAGAACTGAACCCAGGTTATGAGGCTAGTAAGCAAACACCAAACCACTTTGTTGGCCCTTTTTCCTCAAGCTCAAATTTGTACTAGTGACTGCCTATTGAGTAACATTTTCACAATATGTTTACCACTTGGTTTGGGCTCTAGTTGACAACATTTCTATGAACTTGTCTTATCCAAACATTTCAGTGCTTCCTTGCAACTTGTTGACCCAAGACCACTTTAGTTCTTCAAGATTCAATGAGTAGTTGTCCTTCCCCATCATACGATGAGAGTATCAAATAGGAGGGAGGTAGAAAAAGAAACAAGTGAAGCAAAAAAATGGAAAGAGAAAGTAATCATTGATATCTGTGATCGTTTTGTTCTCCAGTATATCTAGGATGAGTAAAACAGAATAATTGAACAACAAAGTAGGACCTCGTAAAACCACGATAAAACTTTTGAGTTCGGCTCCACTTCATGCCGCTTGCAAGAATCAAGATACCTACCAAACAAAATGAATGTGAAGACTTCACAGTGAAATGCAAATTAAGAACACATCAAAGAGAAAATCGATTGCAATCAAGTTTTATTCTACTATTGTGTAAGAAAGACAGAAATCAGTTAAAAGAAAAGCATTATAGACATACTCCAAACCAATTTCTCTTTGTGAAAAAAAAGTTCATAAGGTTTAAAGACTAGGAAAAAAAAGTCTGGCGATCAATTAAGGAGAAAATGAGAAGGAATCGTTTTTAAACAGTTCGCTTATTTAGCGAACAATATGCAAAATTGCTTCCTTTCTTTTCAAGGGGCTTTCATCACATCACCATCTCCAAGAAAGAGGGGCAAGATCTTCTCATATTGAATGGAAAAAGGAGGATGCTTTTGGTTTTGACTGTCTGTTACTTTTTCATGATATGTACCCTTGTTCCAAAAGTTCGTGGAGTGTTAGATGCAGAGCAACAACTAAACCCATAATTCTTCCAAGTTGCTAGAGCCTAGAAGTAACTTCACAATCTCAATTAGGACTTTTACATGTGGCTTATATCTTCTACTTGGGGAGATTTTTGTTCAACTGTTAAGATCTGCATGAATGGGCACAAGATTGTGAAGTGTAAATCACATACTACATCTCACAAAGATGATAACTTCATAGTAGACTTGCCTAGTAACAGGCACATTGTGCTTTGGCAATGCAGCTTATCAGATATGCATATTTACGAGGAAATCAAATTGTCTTTTGTCGTTCATTTATTTGTAGAGAACCCCCCCCCCCCCCCCCCCAAAACTAGTTCTAGTTCTTAGAAGTAACCAAACCACCAATCCACTATAAGCCACCGGTGAATCACTGATCACTGAGTAGAATTCGGGCGAATTTCTTCACAATTCTAACACCAATCCACTATAAGCCACCAGTTTTATATGATGAAACTGAACAAGCTGAAATTTAAGGTTTTGACCCTCACGGCTCCTGGAAATCAAGAAATTGGTCCAAGAGTCATTCTTTAGGGATAAGCTTATCCATCATAGGCTTATATTTTTCTTGGCAGGGGGGGGTGGGGGTGGTATCACAGGCCGTTGTACCCATCTACGTAGTGCTAATAAAGCCATTGATTTTAGATTCCTACTGGATTAGTAGTGATTGGATGATTATGACTACATCATCATGGTATTGCATATGCTATCCCACAAAGTACTCCGTATATGTTAGACATATTTAATCCGAATCATAAATATATCTCCATTAATTATACACCGGAAATGTGATCATATTGGATATATGGTCCACTTTGATTCGCAAATCCGGTCACACGAACTGGCCCGAGGAATCATACCATTACAATGAAGCAACCATGTCCCAAGAAAAAATCAGAAAATACAAATGGAAAAGACAACAAAAAAGAAAAAAATAATTACCCAAAAAAAAAAAAAAGAAAAGAAAAACTGAAAAAACAGAAGTCTAGAGAGAGAAAAGGAGAGAGTGAGAAACCTGGTTTCTAAGGTGGAGAGAGAAGGGGACATTGTTGTGCTCCTTCAAATTTTTCTTAACTGTGGGCTAGCTGGAGTTTATAGCCAGCTGCAATGGGAAGACATGTACAATGATTGGGTTGAGCTTTGAATAGACTAGTGTGTCGTGATTGGAGTAGCGGTATATAAGCGAAGTCACTGCTCTTTCAACCAAAAAAATAAAGGATAAGTTGCACTGAAATCTCTTGGATTCCACCCAAATTGCAATACCGCCCCACCTCTTCTCTAATATGGCACCGACCTTTTATGTATGTTAACGGCCGTGTAATGACATAAAGATTCACGGAAGATACACATGTTTCTTTCTCCCTCTCCAAACCCGCAGGAACTGCCAAAGGGCTTGTAGCCCAATGGTATTTTCTGGTCCTCCCACAAGGAAGAGGGTTCGAGTCCTGTTGTGGATGTTTATGGGTTCAAGGCTATAGATAGTTTCTGAACCCTCCGTAAACAAACTTACTAGCTTCCTCTAACCCCCGGTGTTATATCACACGTGGCCAAAAAAACAAAAAAACTCGCAGGAACCACATGCATTTCCCCCCTCCCGTAGGGCCAAAAGCGAACAAGCTACTTCAATTTGAGTTCTTACTGGCTCATTAATGACTCGTTTAAAATCTGCTTATTATGAAATAAATTAAATTCTAACATATTTTTGAAGCTCCTTAAGCTTTAAAGCCAAGCTAGAACAAGTTATTACTCGACTCGTTCAGCTTTTAATGCATAAAAAATTCAACTTGAGAATGACTATTTTTTCTATCCGGTTGAAGCTTGTATAAACTTGACTCACCTCTTTTCAAAGCTCATTTAATTTCCAAGCTTTTCAATTTTGAAACAAACAAAGATTGATCAATTAACTCTTCAACTCGTTCGATTCATTTATTAACCCTAATGTGGTTCGTTTGTTAAAAGAAGGGCTCCAAAGAATTGTGTGGCATTCATTAAGTAGAGGTCTTCAAAATGAGCTCGTCGAATAAGAAAAAAATGATTACACAACCATAATCAGTACTTTGCTGCTAAAAATGCTAGAAGAGTGATCTTTAATTAAGTGATTTTTTCAAATAAAAAAAAATTGTAATGAAGCATATCAAATGATATCCAATCATAAATCTGTCTTTGAAAAGGTTCTCCTTTTGAAACACAAACACAGATACAGATACTTAAATAGAGATAAATCTTAATTTTTTATTCATTAAACATCAAAAACTCACCCTAAGGCTTACAATAACCCTTATAGATCTGTAGAAAGCCTAGACGAAATAGGAAGGCAAATCAAACCTTAATTGAAAGAAAGACGAAAATTGTCAAAAAAAAAAAAAAAAGAAGGAAAATTCTAATTTGACTATAGAAAATGAAAACTAGAAAGAAATATAAGATTACTAAAACAAATGACAACTAAAACGGAGTTTCCTACTAGAAGTTATAAGCAAATTAAGTATTACTATCAACGGAAAAATTGCCCTTTTAGAAGGCTAAATAACATCAAACGGCCGAAAAACATCGTTGATCATCTTCCAAAGGAATATGAATATTAATCAGTGGGCCATTCTGCTTCAACCCTACGGCCCATGGGTCAATCTGCCACTGCTATGTACCCCACTTCCAGTAAAGTTTGGGCTGTGCTCAGTCCAGTTGATCTAGAAATGTAGACGCAACCCAATCTGCATTAGAAATGCTCTTAGAAGGGTGAGAAAATTGCAATCAGAATGAGTAGTTCCACTTGGAATGAGCATACCCTTGTGAGGGTAAAAAAATTGCACTCATGGATGAATTAATCCTGAATATTTATTTGGGTTGAGTATGGATTTTGAGATGAAAAAATCTTGTGGGTAATTATGACTTTTGAAGTTGGGACTGGGTTTATATACGTTAGCCCGATATGTTTATTTTGAGCACATTTTTTGTTTTATAGGTTTAAACAAAATGCCAATGTTATTTTTTTGACCCAAATTGTAAAAATGAATGCAAAGGTGTACTTTCAATTTTGATGATTGGGGTGGGGGCGAATAATCCTGATCCCCATCAGGAGTGGGAATGAGGTGCCAAAAAATTTTCCGAAAGGGATCGGAACGGGTTCAGAGGTATACAAAATTTTAGGAATTCGAAGACACGAATGTAAAATTTTTACCCATTGTGATTCCTACATACGATCTATATTTCAAAGATGGAGTTGTATTACCGCTATGAGAAAATTTGCAGTTTTAAGGTTAGAAAACTAAAATTAAACACATTTTTCAGATCAGATGGGTCAATGGTATAGTAGGCTAACGGAATGGGTTCAGTGTTTATAACAAGGCAAGTGATTGAAGTATATATATTTCAGGAAAATGAGGTAATTGTGTTACTTTGGAGGAATAGAGGGTTGTCATCATAATTATATCCAAATTGGATAAGACATTATTGTATGGCATACATGATTCATGCCGCATGAATGTAAAGAAGACCATTTTCCGTTTTGATAAAAAAAAGAAAGAAAGAATGTAAAGACTAAAGAATACGAGTGATGTTGAAATTATCCCTAACTCACATAATTTGCATCCGTGAACCGGAGCAAGAGCACATGCAAGCATATGTGAAAGTGTCATTGAAACATATCACAATCTACTAAAATATTGAGTGTGCCTTGAAAGTGCAAACTTATAAAAATGAGAATTGAGAGCAGGGGCGCCGAGGAGTGTAACTCAAAGAAGTATATCCTTCTATCCTATGAGTCTATCAGTCTATGACCGTCACCCATATATGCAATGGGTTACCGACCCCACATATATATGATATGGTATATTATCTATCTGATCAGGGAAAAAACGTGAGCTTATCTATGCCAGACTGTATCTCAGAATAAGTGGGACCAATTCAATAATTTTCTCAATTCATATCATGTTAGATGTGATAAGTTTCTTGTCGGATGCAATCCATATATATCCTGACTCATTTATCTTTCACGGAAAATGACTTTCACGCTTTTTCTTTTTTTCTTTTTTAATTATGGTGCTTTTTTATTGTCTTTTAAGGAAAAATGCATACAAAAACTTCATTAAAAGACAAAATATGAAGTTCCATAATAAAAAAAAGGAGTGAAAATCATTTTCCTCCACAAATTATTCCATGCTCACCGGTTTAGAGTTCGGAGTTTCAATTAGAGTTTCTAAAAACTATCTTTAAAGAGGACATGGGGATGATACCGAGCATCTGCCTGCAAAGCAATGTCAAGCGGTCGATCTGATCGTTCATCTCGGTACGGACGGCTCGTAGTAATTCTAAGTATATACAAATCTAAACCGTTTATTGTTTTGTTAAGATCTGAGCCTTCAATTGAATCTGAGTACATACAAAATCTGAATGATCCATTACTTGGTTAAAATTTGAACCGTCGATTGCTGAAATGAACGGCCGGATTGACCGCTCTACACCCGCTTTGCAGGGTTGCTCGCATCACTCCCCATTCCCTTTAAAGTAGCAAAATTATTATGATTTTAAATTTTTAAATAGACCAAAACACTACATTATAATGAGAGTACTGAAAATATATTCGAGTAATATTTTTGATACTCCGTCTGCTTAGGGGTGTCATAGCTACCGCCTGCACGGGCTGCACCCGTGTCTGCAAGTGTGTGTTTAGATCCAGATTAATTAACGTGAATGTTAGAAGTAGGAGTAATTGTTTTAATTTAAAAAAAAGGAAAAAAAAAAAAACTGGTCCACTTATCAAACAACTAAAGGCTTCTCCCTTTTATTTCCATTGTTTCTCACCATTCAAAGGACGTCTCAGAGTGAAAAGGGTCTCTGTTCAAAAAAAAAAAGAGTGAAAAGGGTCGGAAAATGGAACAATTGGTGAACGGAAATCCGTATCTTTTTTTTTTAAAACAAAAATTGAGGCTCCGTTTGGAACTTAAATTGAGGCTCTCTCTCTCTCTCTCTAGACTCTCCAACTTCCTCTTCGGTTACTGTTCTCAGCCTGGGGGGGAGGCGCCGCCTCTCCCCTCCTCCCCCCGGGCGTTCTACCCCAATCCTTCCAGTGTTTTACTTCTTCTCTGTCCTCCCTGCGTCGCCTCTTGTCTGGTTCGTTCTCTCCTGCCTCTGTTCGCCCGTCGGTAACTACATCTTGGGGTTATCGGTTGTCCTAACGGCTAGGCGCGGCGGGGTTTGGTGGAGGCGGATCTCGGGGTCTCCTCGCCGGCTGCGCTGCTGGGTGCAGTCGGTCTTGTGCCTAACGGCTTGGCGGCGACCCCGTGGTTGATGGGCTTCTGCTGATCTTCGGTTGGCGGCATCGGGTGGCGGTGAGGGTCTGATTTGGCTTGATGGTGGTGGATTTCGGCTCAGCTGTGTACGGCGGCGTTTAGATGCTTGGCTTCTGGTTTTCCAGCCTTTTGTGAGGGCCGAATTGCCGGTTGCTTGGCGGCGCCTTGTGGGATCCGGTTGCTCGTGGGTATCGCGGCGGCGTAGGCGGTTAGGCCGTGGTTTGGGTGGGTGGTGTCTGGGTGGGTGGTTGTGGCGGCGACGGAGGGTGTGGCAGGGATAGGTTCGGTGCTGTTTGGATTTTGGGGATTTAGGATTTGGCTGTGCCCTTCTTGGGCCTTGCCTTGGATTTGGGCTGACTTGTTTATCTGGGCTTTTGGCCTTTGGGTGTTGAGCTTTATTGCTTAATCTGGGCAGTTTGAGGCCCTTTCAGTGTTTTGGGTTTTGTCCCAATAGGTGTTCAAATCTAATTTTTGTTGGATTTCCCCTCCCCTCTCCCCCTAACTTGATGTACCCCTTGTCAAGTTTCTCAATAAAATTATGTTGCTTATAAAAAAAAAAAAAAAGAAAGAAAAAAAAGAAAAGAAAAGAAAAGGAAAATGCGAGGAAAAATTATCTTGCTCTCCTTTAATTGGTTTCTGCTCACCTTGTGGAAGGAATTGGGAATGAGAAGTTAGTGACAGGCACAGGTGGCATTAAGACTCTAAATGAGGGTAACGATTCGTGAATCCTTTTAGTGGGCTAAAACACAGCACGTTCCTTAATGCCATTCATAAACTAGAAAGGAGAGTGAGAAGGTCGAAGATGAAGATTACTAAAAAGAAGCTTCTAGCAGATATTGGGGTTAAAAGCCGTTAAATTGACTCATAGAAACAAATATGTCCCTGTTCCTCGTCTTCCGATGATATCCAGAATAGAAACTCCATTTTCTTCAAGAATGCTTGTAAGACTTTGGATATTAACTAGACCTAGGCTGGGCATTATTAATATTACGGAGTGGAGTAAGGGTCATCATTGGACCGGGCCGGGTTAGCCCGCCAAGTCACTATCCAAGCCTGCCCACAGGCCGGGCCGACCGGGCTTTTACTTTTTTGCGGGCCGGGCAGGCCGGGCTACCTACCATAAATTGAAGCCCAAGCCCAGCCCACGGGCTAGCCCAATTGACGGGCTAGCAGGCCACCGGGTGGGCCAAAAGTCGGGCAGGCTAACGGGCGGGCTTAAATTTTATTGGGTAAGGGAAAAAAGAAAGGATTTTGTGGGATTTTGGGCTAATGGGTGGGGCCGTGGGCGGGTACCATGGGCGGGCTCACGGGGCGGGCCTACGGGCGGGACGAGTAAAAATTCATAGGCCCAAGCCCGCCCATTACAAACTACGAGCTGGGCCGGCCCGCCCATTTCATGGCCTCGGGCCGGGTAAAAGCCCGATGGGCTGCGTGGGCTTCGGGCTAAATGATGACCCTTAGGACGGAGAAACTATTATTTAAAGAAATTTGTTGAAATGGAGGAAGAAGAATTTGCGGAAAGGATCAATGCTCTTGACGACTTGAAGGAATATATTTTCGTGGAGGAGGATGATAAATTTGAGGATGAGGTCTCTCTTTATCTTGAATTTTAGTTCCAAGGTTTTTGGTTCTGTTGTTTTTCGGTTTTGTTCTATCAACTTGTTGATTTGTTTTGAGAAGGTTGGGGTCTTTTTTTTGGCGTTAGATTCTTTTGGTGTTAGCTATTGTTTCTTTTGGTGTTAGCAGGTTTTTGGCTTTCGTTTTGGTTTGTGGTGTTTTGGTTGGCATCTTGCCTTTTTGTGGTTTTGGTTCTCTGGTGGCGTATGCCGGTGTGTCAGTAATCCTTTTAATCTTTGTATTTCTTTTCAAAAATTAATAAAATTTCTTTTTGCCATTTAAATTTTTTTTTACTATTCATTAAACTTTTTTAATTTTCTTTTCTTTTCTTTGAGTTCCAAACAGAGCCTAAGTTAAATGATGTTTAACTGGCAAACTTTTCTGTCTTCAGTGTCTTGTAAATTGGCCTTGTTCGTTTGCTCGTTTTGAGTATTTTAGTTTTGGTAGTGGGTGAAAAGAGAAATAGGATAATAATTAAAGAAAAGGATAATGAGTAGAGAGATAAATGAAAGTAATAATTGAAAAACAGTGGTGCTACAGTTCTCGACTGGGGATCCCGACTGAATTCCCGACGGCCCACCGGGCCCACTCCGGCCACCGGACAGCTGATCGAAGCCGACCAAAAATTCTAAAAAAAAAAACCGAGTGGATCTAAGTGGGAATCAACGGTATCCGATGTGTGTAGGTGGCCGATCCAAACACTCCATTTGGACGGTCAGATCACACTCCAAACGTATACAAAAAATGGAGTGTTTGGATTGGTCACCTACACACATCGGATGCCGTTGATTCTCGCACAAACTCACTCGGTTTTTTTTTTATAGAATTTTTGGTCGGCTCTGATCAGCCGTCCGGTGGCCGGAGTGGGCCCGGCGAGCCGTCGGGAAAACGGTCGGGATCCTTAGACTTTCTGATTGAAAAAATAAGGTAATGATTGAAGAGAGAAATAAGATAATGATTAGAAAACAAAACAAAAACAAAGTTAAGTTACAAAACGAACCAAGCCAATTGTGAATTCTTAATTTGGGAATGTGAAAAGTGTAGTTGGAATGTGAATTCTTCAGTTGGGTGTGAATTGTGTCTTTTCCAAACGTGTAAATTCCTCATTTGTGTGAGAATTGTGTATTTTTTCAAAGATGTGAATTTTGGAGGTGTGAACAGTGCAAAGGGGTGTGAATTTAGGGGTGTGAATTTTGGAAAGATGTGTAAATTCTTGCAAATAGGTGTGAATTCGAAAGGGTGTGAATTCTGAGAGTGTAAAAAGTGGCAAGTATAAAATGGTAAAAGTATCTTTAAAAAGAGTCTTAATAGGATAGTATTGATAAAAAAAGATTGGCATGGAACCCCACAAAAAAATAGGACCAGCCTCTCACTTCCTGCATTTTAAATTTAGGCTCTGTTTGTTTGGGGTGAAAATATTTTCCGCAAAAATATTTTTCTAATATTTGGTGTTTGGTAGCACAAAAGTTGGGGAAAACCTTTTACAAGTAAAATATTTTACACCAAATCAACAGAAAATAACTTACCACTGAAATCTCCGTAAGTTATTTTACCATTGCTAATCACGACCCTCTCTTTCACTAAATCAACAGTCACCTGCCAAGAATTGGAATTTTCAGTTTCATTCTCTCTCTAGATACACCTATTAGCTCTCTCTCTCTCTCTCTCTCTCTCTCTCTCTCTCTCTCTCCTATGTATTGTATATGTTTACATGTATCTGTCGGTATAAAGGATTCGTATCCAAATTTGTTGCGGAGACATGATCTCCACATCCAACAAACCCAATTGCTAACATTTCACATTTTATTCTTTCAAAACCGATCACCTTGGCTGTATGGGAATGCTTGTTTACAATAGTTCAAAGCACTGTTTTTAAGAACATACCAAACACCAACAACTAGAAGTTCAAAAATTATTTTACATGTAAAAGAATTTTCATGAAAATATTTGTTGTTGTAAAATATTTTACGTCGAAACAAATGGAGCCTTAAGGTAGGCCCAACTTCTTAGATACAGAGGAAAAAGTGAACACTGAGATAGAGTGTCTTGGCGGAAGACACCACCATAGAAGGCCCATTATTAGAAAATTACTGTATCACATCTAGTTAGGAGTGGATATCGTATCATGTCGTGTTCGTGTTATAATTCTCTTAATCTTAATTCGACATGTATATATAGCTTTTCATGTTATTGTATCGTGTTATATTCGTGTTCCGTGTTAGAAATAACAACCCTAACCCACTATCTTCGTGTCCGGTTCGTGTTATCATGTCATTTCATAAATTTTCATCCTGCGTCGTGTTGTGTCATGTTTGTGTCAAAATTTTCTCAACCTTAACCCGACTTGTTTACCATTTTGTGTTATTATGTCGTGCCACATTCACATTTCGTGTCAGAAATACATGACTTTAACTCCCTAATTTCGTGTCGAATTCTCGTATAGTGTCAAAAATTCTCATCCCTGCATCTAGTGTGTGCTTCATTGAGTTTTGTGCATCTTTTTTTCATTCTTTAAAGAAGTCAAAAGTCGTGCTTTACGAACCGGGAAAATGACGGGTCAGAGGTGTTGACCCGGATTAATCCTAAAATCATGGTCTGGAGTGTTGAAACTACCACTCTCATGACAGGAGGGGAAATATTAACAAATACATGTTGTGCCCACTTGAAATATCTATTTTACCCTCATTTATATATCACTTATGAGCCCTAAAATTCATTTCTTCCCCAATTTCTCATTCATTCCCCACACCAGACGACGACAATTCCTCTCTAATCACTCACTCTCTCTCTCTCTCTCTCTCTCTCTCTCTCTCTCTTGTCTTTTTCTCTCGCACACACACATACAGGCTTGACACACTCAGTCGAATATGGATTAAGAAGCTACAACTTTCCAATTTTGTTTGTGATTGTTCTTATTTAGCATATAAATTGATTGATAGAGTGAATGTGGACCATTTAACCTAGTTTTTGATTGTTTTACATAAGATCTAGCTCACATTGGTGATTACCGACAACATTTGTATTGTTTTACATAGAGTGAATGTGACATGTTTACCGACAACATTTGTATTGGTAGATTGTTGGTTGGATCAATTTGTTGTCCCTTTATTGTTTTCATTTTTGTTGATTATTTGGTCTGTTTGATGACATGACTTGGTTTGTACAGAACATGTAGCTTAGTCCATATAAATATTTCACTTGGCACTATTGTCCTGTTCGAATTTGGTCTGTTTGATGACATGACTTGGTTTGTACAGAACATGTAGTTTAATCCATATAAATATTTCACTTGGCACTGCTGTCCTGTTCGAATTTCGATTAACTTTAATTTGGCAGACAAGTCTTTTAAGTTAAATAGGTATCTTTTGCGTATGTTTGGACTCTATAGAATGAGATTATTAATGTTTTATTTGAAATCATCTCATGTAATGTTATTCTTATAATCATGAAAAGAAAGTCACATATTCGATGCACTTGTTACTTATGTCATATGACAGTTACAAATTTTTGTTTTGGTTGGAACGACTAGAAGTCCTATGGGCTATGAGGATACGACTTTGCGAGCACAGTGAGCAAGCGGTCTTGCACACCTCGTCGGACAATTGAACGTCCCCTGTATCATGTAATTGATTATGAATAGCGTAATACTTATATATTTGGTTGATGTTGTGTAGCCATGTTGACGACTTCTCGGAACTTGATGTGTTTTTGTAATTCGGGTGGTAAGCGCATGGCAAATGCAGATGGTAGCTTGGGGAAGTATATAGGTGGTACAAAGCGATCGGCTGAAAGACCGAAGAAAAAGAAAATTGAGTCACAATTTCAAAAAAAACAAACTGTTTTTTTGGGCTTTGCCACGAGCCTGGACACAATCAAAGCACATGCAAGTCTCCATTGCTTGGGTGAGCATTGAAAATATAATGGAAGCTTTACCTACTTTGGTTGAACCATTAGGGTTTTTTTGGTATGCAATCTAAGCGGTACTTTGTATTGCTCGTGTATTTTAATATAATGTATGGAACTATTGTTGCATCTGACTTTGGAGTTTGTTGAATGTAATGGTTTGGGACCTTGTCATATTATAATGGTTGTTTCTTAGTTACCTAAGATGACGAAGAGATTGTTGTATTTCAGTCATATGACCTGTTAAAAATGTATGTATGGATTGGGACCTGAACACATTTTCACATTTTTTCGCATGGAAATGTATAGTCAAATAGATTTTCATTGCATATATTATTTGATGTTATATTGACAATTGTCATCTCCCATTCAAAATAATAAAGTCTGTTTGATATTTTGACGTTCCTGGAAACCTATATGACTTAATCTGTCTCAATAAATGTAATGATATTTTTCAAAACAATTGGTCGATACTTTGAGTTTGAATAGTGTATTGTAAAAATGTGAAGTCAGGATTTTCATTGATTGGTTAGGAATGAAGGTCATTCTGTGGTCCAGATCTTAGTATTTATTGCAGGACCATCTAATGCAGGAGTATTGGATTCCAATAATTTTTGAAGTATCTGGCATGGTTTTTTTGATGACTATTTTGAATACCCTTTGAATTCAAACAAGCGATAAACACCCACTATTGTTAGAAAAATGCAATGCAAGTACGAATGCCGACTTGAACAATATGAACCTCTAACATTCGACTGCCGAACTTTGAATATTCCAATTCCATGTTGCCAAGCAATTGCCATGGCAATTGATACTCCTCAATTGTTGCAAAGCACCCTGCATCTCTCAGCTACCGAATTGGCTAGGAGACGACATTCCTTGAACCCTATATAAGTTAGTTTATTTCAATAAAAGTAATGGTCTTTTTAAATATAACATACGGACGTGCCCCTTTTCTTGCCCAAAGAAGGTTGGTTCAAGTTGACTCAGAGATAACATTTCTCGAACCCTATATGACTTGGTCTGTTTCAATAAATGTAATGGTCTTTTTTAATATAACATAAAGTCTTTTTGATTTTGTGACGTACTCTTTTTTTGCCCAAAGCAAGTTAACTGACTGGGAGATGATATTCGTTGAACTACATTTGACTTGGTCTATTTGAATAAATATAATGGTCTTTTTAAATATAAAATAACGTCTTTTTGATTATGTAACATGCCCTTTTTTTGCCTAAAAAAGGTTAGTTCAAGTTGACTCAAAGATAACATTCCTCGAACCCTATATGACTTGATCTGTTTCAATACATGTAATGGTTTTTTTTAATATAACATAAAGTCTTTTTGATTTTATGACATGTTCTTTTTTTGGTCCAAAGAAGGTTGGTTTAAATTGACTCAGAGATGACGACATTCGTCGAACTCTATTTGACTTGGTCTATTTGAATAAATGTAATGGTCATTTTGAATATAACATAAAGTCTGTTTCATATTTTGACGTGCTCTTTTTTTGCTAAAAGAAAGTTGGTTCAGTAATCTAGCAAAACTTTTAACAAAAACTGTTCAAGTTGGGTAAAATCACTTTTAAACACAAACTGTCCAGTTTCTCCTCATCTTGTTAAAATACAATAAGAAATGTGTTCTGTACTTCGATTTTGAGTGATTCAAATTGGGAATGAAAACTAACACGTAGAAGAACGCTTAATTTGGTGCCAAAACCATAAATTTTGGAATTTCAACTAGTAGCAGAAATGCCTTCAAAATGGACTGAGACGCCACTCCTCCGGCAAAAATTTCCAATGCAACTGTTGTTCCAATGCGCACGTCTTCGATTCTTCTGGATCAAAGCCGAGAGCAATCGAGACCAAAGCGCGGAGAGAGAGAGAGAGAGAGAGAGAGAGAGAGAGACTTGGTCAGTTTCGATTTTGAACTGTTCTGGGTCTGTACGTATTGTGTTTTAAGAGAGAGAATGAGAAGGAGAAGGAGAAGGGAAAGGGCTTTGATCTTACGACGCCGTTTTATATTAAGGGCAAAATTGTCCCCACTGTTTCACCAGTGTTATGGTTACCATGTATTGGTGTTTAAAACAGATGGTACCATGTATTGGTAGTTTCAGAACTGTAGACCATGAAAGTGGTGAATATTGGCTTCGTCCTCCTCTGACCGGTAATTTTCCCTTACGAACCCTCATCTCTCTTTTACATGGTCACCAAATATAATTACCATGACATTTTTCAACAAAATTGTAAAAAGAAGTCACGTATTGTTCGAAGAACGCACTCTTTAACTTATAGATTCTCACAAAAAAAAATTGTCAGAAACAAAAAGAAAAGAAAGAAGAAGAAGTAGTCGATGCTATCAAATGGTCAAAAGGGAATTAAGAAAGTGGCAATAAATAGAGAAAATTCAGTCACCACGATTCCCTCCACGTCCAAAGATTGCAAAGCCAATGTGGTAATATCCCCAGAAAGTCCAAATAAAATTTAATTAAACTAAAGCAATAAACAAAATTCAAACAAACAAATGGGAATATTTAATAGGAGAACGTGACAACTAATGGGGAAGTGCTGAACACTGGGAAGACCAAAATATTTTAATTAAAAACAAATAAATAAATAGTACTTAAAAGATACAGAGATATTCATGGGACAGCAGATTTCAAAACAAGTGATGAGATCTCCTCTCCTTTAGAATAGCAAACTGGAAACAACACATCCCAATGCCAAGCTTCCCACCACCATTTTCAAGTTCTTCAACTTCTCTGCTCCATTCTGCATTTTTTTTCCCCAACAATTCAAATGTTTATTAGAACAGATCAAAAGAAAAAAAAATTGTTGATTAATTAGAATAAGAAGACTTATGTTGAATGAAATGCCAAAAATGTTATGCCTTTTTGGTAATCATTATGCCACTTATGAATTACTTTTTTAACACCATTTTATGGTGTTTTGTTATACCATTCGTGATTTTCATTAATTTTATGCCTTCTTATGGTGACAGGAATTAACACACAATATCTAGAGACGTGAATGATACCATAGAATCTCCGATAGGCTAGTAATTAAATTTCCAATTATTATTATTTCAGTATTTCTATGCCCTTAAAAACAATTACTCCATCCCATTTTCCCCCGTCCCCCACTTCATTATTTTTGCCTCTCGTAACTCTAAAATCTGAGCTGTATATTGTTTATCCATCTTAACAACTAGAAAATGTCAATCAAACTTAAAACAATTATATGTCTTAGATTACTTTTGTTTCTAATGAATTTTACATAATTTTTTATCACAAGCTCTTGCTTTTAAGTTACTCTCATCATGACAAACATACCAAATGTTATCTTAATTTATGTAAGATCGAAAATTATTGGAAATTTCAAAAATTAAGTTAACGTTAATTTTTTTTTTTTTTTGTGTCAATCGGTAGGTGTTTATTTATTAATCATCAAAAGAAATATTCAATGAAGCTTCCAACTGAGCCTAGACGGAGATAGGGCATAACTTGGCTATCAAGATTGAGCCAAAGAAAGCGAATTTCGATAACCAGCTTTTTTGGAACATGTACCGAACCACGGAGGGATGGACTAGGCAAGACCGAATCAAAGATTTATAATTGTTACTATTATCAATAGTAAAAAACGTTTCAAATTGTTATCATAGTAATTTTTTACTTTTGAGTTATTCTTACCGTGATGAATAAATTACTACTCCCCTGTCCCACAAAGTTGGTCCTTTATAAAATTACATGTAATTTTCAAACTTAAACATAATAATATATTTATTAAAAAAAAATTTTGATTTTTTTTGTAACGTTCAAAAGATCTCATTAAAATCTATCAAATAAAATTCATATTGCCCCAAAAATTATTTGAGTAGGTACATTATTTTTAAATTTGAAAATTACACGTAATTCGTAGGAGATTAACTTTACGGACAAAGGGAGTAAAAGAAACTATCGTAAGAATAACAAATTTCAAAAAATTACTAATAAGTGGGCTAAATTAACCTGATGTACACGTAAAACAAATTTTGATAATCAGCTTTTTGGGAACAAAAATTCTCTAACCACGCTCACATTCAAATTTGTGTTGGACCTCACACCCATTATATATATCTCCAGCGGGTGTGGGACAGGAACACATAAATGCCTGAGGTCCCGTTCTCGAAAAGAAAATAAATATTTATTTTTTAGAAAGTAATTTGAAACTTAAAAATTATGTGCTTACATAAATAATTTTTCTATCAATATGGATATTATTTGATAGATCTCATTGAGATATTTAATACGATATAAAAAAAATTAAAAACTTATTTTTCATTTGCATTATATTTTAGTTTAAAAATAGATAATAAGTACTTAATTTTTAAAAAGATGTTCTGCAACGGGGCAACTGTGTATATCGTGTTATATGTGTCGTTGTAGGAGAGTTGTTTCGGAAAACGTACCGTGGTTGGACTAGGCGCGACATAATCAATTGCAGGGGTTTCAGCCGGCGGCGGCGCAGGAGGGCTCAGCAACGGAGCCGGTGCCGGAGAAGGCGCATGCTTCTTCTTAGGCGGGGGTGGCGGCGGAGTCTTCTTCTTAGGAGGTGGTGGTGGCGGCGGAGACGGAGGTGGCGTGGCCGGGGCCGGAGCCGGAGCCGGGACCGCCGCGGGAGGCGTAGCAGCCGGCGAGGGCGGGACCGCCGCAGGAGGCGTAGCAGCCGGCGTGGGAGTGGCCACCGGGGTTATGGCGGGAGGAGAGCTGACCGGCACCGGGGAAGGCGGCGGCGAGGTTACGGGTGTGGCGACCGGAGGAGAAGATACGGGGGTTGGGACGGGAGGGGTTTTTGGGGAGGCGGCCGGAGGAGGTGATGTTGATTTTGGTGGAGGCGTCGCAGTCTCCAACACTTTGGGTGGAGAAGCTGCTGGAGATAGGGCTCCGACGGAGGCCAGGATCATGCAAAGGAATGCGAATGCGATTGCGTGTGTGGTAGCCATTGTGCTGTGTGTTAGCCCCTGGAGAGAGAGAGAGAGAGAGAGAGAGAGAGAGAGAGAGAGAGAATAGGGAGATTAGCTGGGCATAAATAAGGGTTTGGAGCCTGAAGGTTAGTCAGCGCGATTAGTGGGTGTGCTCTCTACACAGTTGTCTAGCGTTGGGCTCTTAAGAACAGAAGGTAAATAAAAGTAAATCTTCATCAGTTTTTTAGTATCTGCGCAAATGATCTTCGTTTTGACTGGATTGGAAGATGATTAATTAAGATCTACGAACGATGGTTCGGACACTCTTACCATGATACGCAGGAAAAGGGTTTGGAAATGGGCGAAGTTGGAATTTTGAGGAGCCGTCGTTCCACAATCACAAATATTTACATAAATATTTACACAAATTCACTCACATTTACATTGGAGTCCACATATATTATACCTCAAGTATATGTAGGCCTCACCAAAAGATGTGAGTGTGTGTGTGTTTGTGTTTGTATTTATGATTGTATAATAGAGAAAAACTTATTTACGGAATCACTGCAAATGGGCTCTTTATAGGGCAGAGCGATCTCTCATTCGTTTCGGCATTAAACGGCTTGGATTAAAAACAATCTATTAACGATAATAGATTATTGGGAAAAAAATCGAAATGGTCCTTGTAGTTTAGTATTTGTGTCAACTTGGTCCCTACAGTTTGAATTGGCTCGATTTATACTCTGTAGTTTTCATTTTGTTACAACTTGATCCAATTAATAATTGCCGTTAGAATCCATTAACCCCAGACATGAATGGCCCATTTTCTAGGATTAAAACTGTAATCTATCGTTGTCCTCTTGCCCTAATATACCTTTGAACTATTCTCCACTTTTTTTCACAGCTTCCATTGTCCATTTATCGCGCCTAGGATTTTACCTTCGATCGAAACGTATCTCGTTCGCCTTCAGGGGAAGGATCGAGAGGGATTAGGGTCTGGATAAGTAATTCGATTCTTATAGATTGCGATGTGGTTCTTGAAAAGAAAGGAAAAATAAAGAGTTTTTTATTCTATAAAATGGGTTTGGATATTTTTGAAAAATGTTTGAATTTTAGAAAATGAAGTGGGTTTTATTTTAAAAAGGGACCGAGATTTCATCAAGCTGTCTACATATTTCCAGATAAAGGAGAATCAGGTCCGGCGGTGCTTTGGGCCATAAAAGGGGTTTAGAAAAAAATTTAGAGTCTCCACCGGGCATAGAGTTTATGTGCGCCTGGTCACTTCTTGAATATCGGAAGAATAATTTAAGTATGTAGAAAAAAGAACACGGGCTAGAGAACCCAATTTTTAGAAAAGATTGACTCCGTTTTGCTTTTTAGGTTTGCGAGGTCAGAGAAGAAAGGGTTCGATAATTCACTAGAAAATGGACTCATTTGTGTCTGGGGTTAACGGAGGCTAACGATAGTTAGTAATTGGATCAAGTTGGAACAAAATGAAAACTGCAGCGTGTAAATCGAGCCAATTCAAACTGTAGGGACCAAGTTGACACAAATACTAAACTATAGGGACCATTTTGATTTTTTTCTCTAGATTATTTTTAATCCAAACCGTTCAAAATATTTTTGGAAGCCAAGATGAAGCTCAGTAAACACTTGTTAATTTAATGCTACTCTGTAAACAAGATTTTCCCCGTATAATACTAATTGTTTTTGAGGAGAAGGAATAAACAAAGTTGTAAGAGCGGATGTAAAAAGATTTAAGGTTGTTTGACATTTGGGTGGGCCCATGCAAGACGAAACGAAAATCAAACTGATAAGGTGGAGCTGCAAACGGCTCGTAACGTGGGGTCCTAACTGCATGCGACAGTTGAGGGAGATTATTTACCGTGGACAGTTTTGTAGCCCTGGAGGGGATCGAAGGGGAAATACTACTCTAGAAGAGTTTGGAGTTTAAAATCACCCCCTTCATTAAGTGTATTTTGGTCTAAATTAATTAATTTATTTTAAAGACTGCCCGTATTAATTGTTTTACTTTACTCTTTCTTTTTTAGTTTTCTGTCATAATTTTGTTATTAATCATTCGTCAATTACAAATTAAAGTGTAAAAATATCAATCAATTAATGTTTTAAGAAATTATAGAAGATGATCGACACCGCACATAGTTAAAATTATAAATTTTTTTAACTTCTTCGTCTTTAATCTCCAACGGGAGATGTCAAATCTGACGTGGAGCTTGAAACGGTAATATTTGACACTAATTGACAATCCAACCCAGATGCTTTCTGTTAGGCCAAATCCTATGTGGCTTCTGACATGGATGAAGGGGGGAGGAAGCATGCCAACTTTGACTACCTACACCTTGCCTGCCAAATTTCAAAAAATGACATTTAAGGGTTGACATTAAGGATTGGAGAGGATAGCTTGATGTCAAATAAATAGAATTTGGCATAAGGGTTGGAAAGGAAGATTTTGATGTCAAATTGGAGATGCCAAATTGCCACGTCAGCCTTCAAAAAAAATTTGACATCCCCAATTTGATATCAAGGGTTGGAGATGCTTAGTATACTTTTTTGCGACTTTTGGTCAAAAGTTTTTATTTTTTAGATTTCATTCATCAAGATGAATGATTAATCAAAAAAAATTTGACCCCAATCTAATAAAAATTAAAAGAAAACAACTAAAAAAGACAGTGAAAAAATACGCATAGTAGTACTCAATTTCATTATTTTGAATGATAATTTACACTAAAATTTAAAATACTGAATTTGAACTTTTCTTAATAGACTAAAACATCTCAATTAATATCTGACATACTCGATTGTTAACTTTGCTGATGCGCATGCTCTCAATGAATGAATTTTAAGACGTGAAAAAAAGTCCGATAATCAAAAGAAATCAAAGAGGGTCCATAAATGCCTTGAACTAGGGGATCAAATTTCTTATTTTCTTCTCTCTCTTTTTTCAAGGATAACAGGTTCTGGTGACAACATCTATCTATCAATATCCTATACAAATGTATGTGAGAAACCTTCAAACTTTTCCTTTTTTTTTATTTAACCTTCAAACTTCAATCCTTAAATTCCTACAATTTTTACTTTTTTTAAAAAATAAGGAGAGAGAGAGAGAGAGAGGAGGGTGGAGAGAGAGAATATAGGGAGGGGTGGGGGGAGAGATTTTAGGCTGGAAACTGCAGCCCGCAAGTTACCCGCGGCCAAGGCAGGAGGAGGAAAAGTGGAAAATGTGAGTGGGAGGAAAATCATTCAGTGCTTTTGCCTTTCCCAATTCTTACAAGCCCGCATCTTCTTTTATATATTCTTAACAATCAATCTCTCTTCCAAACCCACTTCCTCTTTCTTTCTTTCTCCATTATTCTCTCAAAGCTCTCT